>CM021109.1:22914595-22938925 GCA_007115665.2 Sequoiadendron giganteum | reverse complement strand
CTCCCCCTCTCTCCCTCCCTCTCTATCTCCCACTCTCCCCCTCTCTCCCTCCCACTCTCTCTTTGCCCCACTCTCCCCCTCTCTCCCACTCTCTCTTTGTCCCACTCTCCCCCTCTCTCCCACTCTCTCCCACTCTATCTTTCTGTCACTCTCACCCTCTCTCCCTCCCTCTCTATCTCCCACTCTCCCCCTCTCTCCCTCCCACTCTCTCTTTCTCCCACTCTCCCCCACTCTCTCCCACTCTCTCTTTCTCCCACTCTCACCATATCTCCCTCCTCTCTATCTCGCACTCTCCACTTCTCCCCTTCTCCCACTCTCTCCCACTCTCCCCCTCTCTCCCTCTCTATATACTAAGAAAACCAAATTTCACATAATGCGCTCACGTTATAACGCGAGCGCATTTTTTACTCCACTAAAATGGTAAAAAACTCTATATACCCGTGATTTGAAGGCCCACGATCTGCATATTCCCCTAGTTCTACACGTGCTCAGACAAAAAATAGCTTTTTGATGATGTTGTGAAGTGTGCAAGCATCTTTTTCACATTCCATCACCTTTTCCATGATCTTTTTACCACCTTTGCATGAAATAGCAGAGTTTCCACATTGAAAGACATATAATATCAATTGAAGTTTGAATTCCATTGAAAACTGATGTAATTGAAGTGTGCAAGGGAACAAGATTTTGAACAAGTCAAATTGTTGTGGAGTTTGAAGAAAGAAGAAGCTAAGGCTACATAATTGGGTTGAACTCCTCCATTTGAAAGTCTGGTTTTTAAGGTATGTGAAGTCTTTACACATTTTCTTTCATTCTATTATGGCTTGCTTTCATTTTTGTTTGTCATTATAACCTTAGGTTGTCAATGCACATTTTAAATTACCATTATATACACAATTATATACACTTGCCAATTACCATTTTAATCTTGATGCAGAGCATCTACCACGATCCACAAATCGTCAAGGGTACTTGTGAACCTAACTTAAATTGAAGAAGATCAACAAACAAACTCAATCATCTTTCATCAAAACATTAGAACTTGGTTTAAACTCTTTTTGAGACTCAAAAATATAGATTAACCATCATAAAATTGATTGTAACATAGCATAAAGTTGATTAGAAACTCAGAACCATTCAAAGAAACTCATCCTTTAAGACAACTCCAAGCCTCTCCCATTCCTCTGAAGGGTCCAAACACCTTCCAATACCTCTGCAAAAACTGATGCAGTACAAAGGAAGAAATCAACACCTTTCTTGACACGCTTATTTAACTATATTTCCCTTCACAAAACATTTGATTCATATACTCAAATTAGCATTATGAGTTCCCAATTCCTTAAGGACCTTCAAAACACCTTGAAAATCTTGAAAATAACTTATTACAATCAGCTAGGTTCCTCAAAACATCAACCAATGATTATGTCATTCACAAGTTGTCTTAAATCTTTCATAATGGCACCATTGTTTACAAACACAAACTATAATTCTTAAGGCACAACCAAACCATTATTTGCTTAATAAATCTTTGTTTGAGTTAGTACAACAAAACAGAAACCTTTCAGAAGTCTTCCCTTACACACAAACTTAGTGCCTTTGTTCACTATCCACATTACTATTAGCCAAGCATCTACAAACTGTCACATGTATCTCCCAAACCATGCACACACTTCAAACTGTGATACTCATTTTTTATGTAGAGTTAGAGGACCCAAAACCATTGAAGGTGTCAACTTTCCTTCAAGAGGCATCTAAGAAGATTAAAAAGGCGTAATGGAAAAATCCCAACACTCCTCCAAGCTGGACAACAAACGGAAACATTATTTCCCTCATTTCACCCTTGGAATCTAGTTACTTTGCAAAACTAGTTTTGGGCCCTTAACTCCAAAACTTTCCAAAACACTAGGAAAATAAAAGAATGATTGTAGCACCAATTTCAGAGTTGCAAGACATACCTTAACCCATCACATTACTCCTTTGGAACAACTTTAAGAAAACTGACCTTTTCACTATTTTAGGCCTCCACGTAGGCCAATTTTACAAATGAACTACCCTTAGATCTTCACACTAGACTTCCAAACCCAAAAATAGTCTTCGATTAGGTCTCAAAACAAGATAATTTCTAGGTCTTAGGACCTTACCCACTCAACTAGCTTCCAATACAAAAGCCCCCATTTTTCAACTCAAAGAGGGAGGGATTATAGAAACTCCTATACCTAGGCCTTCCCAGACCATTCCAAAGCATCAAAAATCTTCAAAATACCCTGCACAAGGTCAAAAGTTCATTACATAGACCACTCCTTCAACACTTTTTCAAAATCACTCCTTGGTTCCTCAAATTCTCATGGAAAAGTGCTTGTTTGAGCTAAGAACCCCATCCTATTGTCATTAGTTTCATTCCAAGGCATGTTCAAAAATAAAATACCCTACTCTAACAATGTACATGCCATCCCACTGAGAAACAAGTCATAACAGTAGGTGGGATGGTCATTTCATAATTAAATCCTACTCAAACCCTTG
This sequence comes from Sequoiadendron giganteum, assembly GCA_007115665.2. NCBI lineage: Eukaryota > Viridiplantae > Streptophyta > Pinopsida > Cupressales > Cupressaceae > Sequoiadendron > Sequoiadendron giganteum. The sequence continues at coordinate 22,936,408 of CM021109.1, read as the reverse complement.
ACTGGCTTGAAATGAGCAGATTCAGAAAATTGTCAATTACTCCCTTCAAACGTAATGTTAAGCCCTCATAACTGATGCATTAGAGAGTTAAGACATGTTCCTAAAATTTTATATTAGTTTTCTATCAAGGGGAGGCTGTATAGATGCGTACAAGTGCACGAAAATGCAAAAAAACTAGTGAATTTCTGCAAAAGAGAATTTTTTTGTCAAAAAAATGGATTTCAAAATGAACAAAAATCCTCCCTTTGAGCCAATGGAGGTTGTTTAAAAATTTTTCAATGACAACCAACTCCCCCCAATTCCTATAAATAGCAAACAACCACCTTTGAAAGCTCATATAACCGGTACATGGAAAATGTCTTTAATGACCCTCTTACAACATGAAAATACCCAAAATTGAATCAAATTTCAAAATGGAAGTATAGATTGTCAAGGTGCTCCTATACCACAAACTTATCAAACACTCACAATTCTATTACACTCATTAGTTTTCATAATCACCATCATGGTTATTCACTTTTAGTTAGGAATGTGCTCTGGCCAGCGTAGTGCTTCCTTAATTTGTACACATTTGTCTACATGCTAGGTTAAATTTTGTACATGATGATTGTAAGTATTATTTAAATGAAGCCTTCAATAACATATATATTTCAATTAACTTCAATGGATACATTTCTCAGGAACTAATATTTGTCTCATTACCATGGTACAGATAAAATTATCTGCCATGCCAAAGAAAAAGACAAAGAGGAAACTAACAAACGAAGAGAAGGAAACCTTGAAAGAAAAGGAGAGAGTTCGAGTGGCGACATATCGTGAAAAGAATAAATTGGAAACGATTGATGAAAACAACCCGATTGTAGAGGAACCTCAACCATCAAAAAGAGAATGAGAATTGGAAGCACAATAGGCAAGAACGTAAAAGCATCGTCGTAAGAGAGATTCAGACACCATAGTTGGAGACACACCCTCTACGACAAGTGAATATGAAGGGACACCATTAAGCACAAGCAAATATGGAGGGACACCATCTAGCACAAGTGAATATGGACGGACACCATCTACTACAAGTGAATATGGAGGGACACCATGTACCGCAAGTGAATATTGTTGGACACCATCCAACACATCTCAAGTTGACAGTACATCATCACTCGGAATTGACAAAGATGGTATGCCATCATCCCCATGTGAACCTCAAGGTATGTCTTCTTCTCCACCCTCGATCAAAGGTACGCAATCTAGCCCACCTCAATTAAATATTGATGAAATTCCTAATGTTGAGATGTATGTACCTAGGAGAACACCACCTATAATTTTGCGTAGAAAGCCAAAGTATATGATTAATATTGATGATGAGATTTTGTAGCACATAGAAGGTAAGATATCAAGATGCACTTGTACAAGATATGCTGATAAGATTTGGGAATGATTCTTTGAAAGGCTAAATGAGACTGCAAGATGTCAACTATTTGTTGAAATGATGTGGGGTGTAAAGTATAGGAACATCATGAAGACTCTTGGGTTGTGAACATCGAATGCAGCGAGTGAAGACACTATTGTGAAGAATCTAATGGATGCTTATGAGAGTCTAGGTAAGACCTCATGCTCAAAGGATAGTAATGTCACCCGACATGTCATTACATCGACTTTGGTAAGCTGTCAAACAAAGAGAGCTCATCTAATTAAAAACACTAGTGAACAAACAGGAATTACTAGAAAAACTTTATCAAGAGCCATTCAAAGGCGACAAAGAATTGAGGGCAATGATACAAATGAAGTATGGGCATTCTCGGGGAGACTTTCACGAAAAAATAAAGAAGTTGTCCAAGCCTTGAGAATAGTAATTGAAGAGTATTGGAAGAATAACACAAGGCTGTCTCTGAATCAAAGGGATGTGGTAAGAAGGAGAATCGGTAGTCAGAATCGTAGACCACATCCAAAGCATTTTTTAGATATGACTCAAACCCAATTTTTTTGGAAATTTGAAAATGATTATCCTCAAATTAGTATTTCTCAAATATTTTTTGAAATGCTTAAACCTTATTATGTCAAGATAAATCACACATGCACTACTTGTTGTTGTAGACTACATATTGAGTTTTCTAACCATTATGATGTTTATCGTTCTATATGTTTAGATTTGCATACTAACAATGTTTTGCAGGATTGTAGCATAGAAGCCCCACCAAAATATTCAAGAGAGTTCTTATCAAAAAAATTATGTGAAATAGAGGATGGCCATATATTCTATAGGAAAACATGCTTGGATGGTTCATGCGAGCATTGCGGTGGCTTCCAGCATATGCCAATATGTCAACATATGGAAAGCACAAATGAGGTGGGACAAAAACTAGTAGAGTTCGGGAAGTATAAAATAGTGGCATATGCTACAAAAGGTGGGTCTCAAGCAAAAATGTGTGATTTGGTTATTGAAAAGATTCAAGTGTACCAATTTATGACCACATTTCGTGACAATATACTATCTGAGTATGCAATGCATACCCATAGAGCCCAATGGTTCGACACACAGTTCAAGCTATGCAAGGACACCTTTCAAGTTGGAAGCATAGTATCCATGGTTGAATTTGCAGAGAACTACACTCTACATCCACAACATGAGGTACAGTCACAGTATTACAACTCCACATAAGTTTCAATATTTGTGCACATTGCATTAGTTCATGCATCTGATAGTACAGATGAGCAAAGGAAGGTATTGAGGGAGTACCACTTTTATATTAGTGATGATGCACACATTCTCTAGAGTTCATGCAAGGTTGCTTCCAGATGTTCTACAGTGGTTTGGCTCAGAGGGGCATAGAATGTGATCAACATATAATATGGTCTGATAACTGTGCAGCACAATTCAAGAACTCGTGGATGTTCTACTGGTTGTGTAGGATGCATGTCATTATAGGTATTCAACATATGTGGAAATTTTGTGAGGCTACACATGGAAAGGGGGAGCATGCATGAAAAGAGCATTAGCATGAGAAGAGTTAAAGTATAAAGACAGTGCAAAGTTGACAAATGTAAAATCAATCGTCGAGTGGTGTAATGCTTTGATGGGTCCAGGTAATGAAGGTATGTCTTCATTTTGTAGATTTTTTTGGTTGATGGATGATACTAACATTGCACCATATGAAGATTGTTGTACACTAATAGGATCGAGTGAGGTACACTCTTTCCTTAGCTCAAATTAAGGTTCATGGAGTATCAATACATGAAAGATGGCATGCTTTTGTTCTTCATGTACAATGCAAGCCTGGAATGATTGTGAGTCAGGGGAGTGGGTTGACAAATGGTTGACAAGTTATCTTAGCCCACTTCACATGTATCGCCCTCTGACGGCATTGGAACTGACACAGATGGAATCATCAGTCGACTTTGACCATGTATCAGATCTAGTTCAACTAGGTGATATATCTACTTTCTTAGTTATTGAAATTCCATATCGTTATCTTACTTTGTATTGTATTCGTAATGTTGACAAATTTCAAGAGATTTTTTGCAGTTATTGCAGATGAATACAATGAAGAGGGAATAGACTATTACTTGTGTCATTGTGTTGAGACCAAAAAAAAATTGGAGGCCCCAGATATAGATGGAGAAAACATCGAATACCCTATAGGCTCAGTTGTAGTTACTGGAACATGGCTTAGAAGGTACCCACATTCAAGTGTTAAACATTGGCTATTTTAGGACTTTGACATGCATCGTAAGATTCTTCATTACTCGAACCTTGTCATGGCATCAAATGTTCATTTGACCAAATATGGGGGTAGACCTTTGAACAAGACATTATGGAAGGCCCGTGAGTTTGACCATGAGGCAATACTTGACACAATAAAGAGTAGAGGAGACCCAGATGGTTCGTTGCATTAATTTGTAAGTATATGCACATTGGTTCTTATTAATTTATGCTTGTATGCACATTAATTTGTTTAATTCCGATGCTATCATCTTCTTTTACAGTGATTGGTGTCTGCTTGCAAAAAAAGCAGATATATGAGCCATCCAAGAGAATGTCAGCCAGAAAAGCAATGCAACATCCTTATTTTGATACCTGCATGCAACATCTGTAAGTGCCTTCCATCTATTTTTATTTCATTTACATTTTGGATTATCTTTCTTTTTCTCTTTTACTTTGCGTATTTGTAAGTAAACTACTAAAAATTGATTGATCTTTCGTTGCAGAAAATGCCGATTTAAGAGCCATCAAAGAGAATATCAGCCAAAAAAGCAATGCAACATACTTATTTTGATGATTTTGAAAAATCTCAATTTTGATTTCAAGCCATTATAAGAGAGTGTCTGAAGCTTAGCGAGGGAATCTCAAGTTACTCATTTGAAGTTAACCTAATAATGAGCACCTATGATGTAGACATTTAAAGAGAATCTTGAATGTATGAGTGACATTGTAAAAGATCTGAGAGAACGAAGTGCCAGAGGCATTGTAATAAGATCTAATACATAATGAGATATACTCAAATATTGTAAGGTTGGAGTTCATGTTTGGTGTAGTAGCACCTTATTCTATAAATGCCTTGAGTAGGAATATTTGCAAACTTTGAATTTTGAAATGTAAACAATGTGAAAAAGATCATATAAAGGTCATGTAAACAATTTGTACACATTTTTCTGCAACTCGTGTGACCAAGCAGACTATTCCAACACATTCAAATAGGTATGTTTATGCTAGGCATGGTCCTTTTTCACACCGAAACACATAGAATCACTCTAAGCTATGTTCCACCAGATCAATCCCTTAAGGGTCCAAAGTGCAAAATGGTTGCAAACTTCAGCATGCTATTACTCATATACCGTGACACTTAGAAACTTTTCATCTGATCCTACAGAAAGGCGTTGGGCCCCTCTAGAAAAACCTCTCTCGGTTTTGGCTATCTTGGAGTGGTTTTCTCATGGCGCAGGATTTTCACTTGGTGGAAAAAGCATCAAATTCAAGCAGTGCAAAGTTACAAAGTGGTGCAACTTCCGTTCTACAACTTGTGTGACCAAGCAGACTATTCCAACACATCCGAATAGGTATGTTTACTCTAGGCATGGTTCTATTTTGCACTGAAACACGTGGAATCGCTCTGAGCTATGTTCCATTGGATCGATCCCTAAAGGGTCCAAAGTGGAAAATGGCTACAAACTTCAGCATGCTATTACTTGGATACCATTACACTTAGAAACTTCTCATCTAATCCTATAGAAAGGAATTGAGCCCCTCTATAAAAACCTCTCTTAGTTTTGGCTATCTTGGAGTGGTTTTCTCGTGGCGGCGGATTTTCACTTGATGGAAAAAGCATCAAATTCAACTAGTGCAACTTCTGTTCTGCAACTTGTGTGACCAAGTGAACTATTCCAACACGTCTGAATAGGTATGTTTATGCTAGGCATGGTCCTCTTTTGCACCGAAACACATGAAATCGCTCTGAGCTATGTTCCACTGAATCGATCCTTGAAGGGTCCAAAGTGCAAAATGGCTAAAAACTTCAGCATGCTATTAACCGGATACCGTGACACTTAGAAACTTCTCATCTGATCCTACAGAAAGGCATTGGGCCCCTCTAAAAAAACATCTCTCTATTTTGGCTATCTTGGAGTGGTTTTCTTGTGGCGGTGAATTTTCACTTGATGGAAAAAACATCAAATTCAAGCAGTGCAAAGTTGCAAATTGGTGCAACTTCCATTCTGCAACTTGTGTGACCAAGTGGACTATTCCAACACATCTGAATAGGTATTTTTATTCTAGGCATGGTCCTCTTTCACATTGAAACACGTGGAATCGCTCTGAGCTATGTTCCACCAGATCGATCCCTGAAGGGTCCAAAGTGCAAAATGTCTGCAAACTTCAGTATGTTATTACTCGGATACCGTGACACTTAGAAACTTCTCATCTAATCCTATAGGATTTTGTTGAGCCCCTCTACAAAAACCTCTCTCGGTTTTGGCTATCTCAGAGTGGTATTCCCATGGTGGTGGATTTTCACTTGATGGAAAAAGCATCAAATTCAAGCAATGCAAAGTTGCAAAGTGGTGCAACTTCCATTCTGCAACTTGTGTGACCAAGCGGTCTATTCCAACACATCCAAATAGGTATTTTTACTCTAGGCATGGTCCTTTTTTCACACTGAAACACGTGGAATCACTCCAAGCTATGTTCCACCGAATCGATCCCTTAAGGGTCCAAAGTGCAAAATGGCTGCCAACTTCAGCATGCTATTACTTGGATATTGTGACACTTAGAAACTTCTCATCTGATCCTATAGAAAGGTGTTGGTCCCCTCTATAAAAACCTCTCTCGGTTTTGGCTATCTTGGAGTAGTTTTCTCATGGCAGTGGATTTTCACTTGATGGAAAAAGTGTCAAATTCAAGCAGTGCAAAGTTGCAAAGTGGTGCAACTTTCGCTCTGCAACTTGTGTGACCAAGCGGACTATTCCAACACATCTGAATAGGTATTTTTACACTAAGCATTATCCTCTTTTGCACCGAAACATGTGGAATCGCTTTGAGCTATGTTCCACCAGATCGATCCCTTAAGGGTCCAAAGTGCAAAATGGCTGCAAACTTCAGCATGCTATCACTCAGATACCGTGATGCTTAGAAACTTCTCATCTGATCCTATAGGATCACATTGATCCTGTATACAAAAACCTCTCTCGGTTTTGGCTATCTCGGAGTGGCTTTCTAGTGGTGGCAGATTTTCACTTGATGGAAAAAGCATCAAATGCAAGCAGTGCAAAGTGGTGCAACTTTCATTCTACAACTTGTGTGACCAAGCAGACTGTTCTAACACATCCAAATAGGTATTTTTACACTAGGAATGGTCCTGTTTTGCACTGAAACACGTGGAATTGCTTTGAGCTATATTCTGTCGGATCGATCCCTTAGGTTGGAGGAGTCTAAAGTTACAAATTTGTAAGTCGCTTAAAGCAACAAATTTGAAATGATATTGAATGGCCCAGTTAGTACTCATTACATCTAGGTGATGCTCACAGAGGTGAGGCACTAGGCCTTCTCGGGAGGTCACCCATTCCAATATACTCCAGCTCAAGCGCTTAACCACAAAGTTTTTTCCCCAAGGTTAAGCCCACTTAGCTTGCAACCCCATTTGCAAAACCTTCAGCAAGTGTTGTGCCTTATGAAACATTCATTATAGAGCCCCTTTAGCTCATCAATTGATAAGTAGGAGATATTTTCTACAATGTGTCAAATTGTGATATTGCTATTAGGATTCCATTGAGCATTCATTTGTAGTATTAAATATAGCTCTAGCTTCTATAGTATTGCACATGATTGTAGATAGTTTCAAAGATCTAGATGACATCAATAGTTCACATTACTCAACAAGGATGTACATCTTAAAGACATTTGCAGAAATCAGGACAAGTAACCTTCTTGTGGACTTAGGGTTGCAATATTTGATCTACAACATGTTCCACCATTTCTTCAGTAGGATCAAGAACACACATGTAATGAAGGTGTGTTTGTAGCCATGAAATATTATGGTTCAAACTATCCTGAAGAGTGATGTATTATCTCGACCAACCATATCTATACCATGGTTTGTTTGGAAACAAGGATGGGTTCTCTCTTCATCGGCATATACATTATTCCTTGATGTATTCACACCAATGTTACAAGACTAGGACTCGCCTCAGACTTGACAAGCCATTTTTTGACTTGGACTCGAGCTCGGAGCCCAGACTCGACAAATAGAAAAACCTAAGAAATTCAAAGATTTTTAAGGATTTAAAACTTGTTTCATGCACCCTTTAATAAATAAACCTTAAAGACACGATAGCATCATCAAATAGAAATTACTATGATCCCATACACAAACATACATCAATCACATAAGTATAAGCACAAATTTTAGCTGAAGGAAATAACACATTTAGATATATAAATATTGTGATATTGAGATCAGGATTCGATCATGTAGTTTTACAAGTCAAACTCATTGACCCATGATTCATCAGTAGTGGTTCACAAGAACCCATCTCTCATGATAATGAATGGTTCATAAGGAGGAAGATAAATCTTCATACATTTCTTCTATCACAAATGAGATAAGTGTTTGGTTTCATGAAGGTCATGAGACAACCATTAATGGGGAGTGGATACATGAAGAACTGATGGAGAATGATAATGGCTTCAGACTTGCTATAAAGGAAAAAAAAATCGTTTCAATGATACAAGAGGTTTTTGGTTTCACTACCAAAATGAGCCTATGAAGAATGCATGTGAAATTCCTTTTGACCTTAAGGGTGTTCTTACTCCATCTCAAGGATCATGCATTGAGGATGACATAGATCAATGCTAGGGCTAACCAATTAATAATTATACACGTGAATAAGTCAAACATGTACATGTCAATAAGGGAAGTACAAGTACTCAAAAACACGTAAGCCTCAAAAAGTATACACACAAATACATAGTATACACAAGTTAAAACAAAGTATATGCATGAAAACATGCAAGACATAAAGTATACATTTGAATGCACATAAGTCACAAAGCATACGCGTAAGTTGTAAAGTATACACTTGAATACATGTAACTCATATCTATTGAACCATCAATTTAGAATGCAAATATGGAAATGCATCGATAAAAGATATTTGTATTAACCAAATAGCCATGTAGGCATACATCAATATATGTCGATATAAGTATGAAATATATGTACAAAATGGCCATATAGGCTTACGAGAATGCCATCTAGGCATACAATGTCAAATATGTCCAATAAAAAATATGTACAAAAGTACCATGCAGGCATACAACAAAGGACTCTGGAATCAAAAGTCATTGCTCTCCATGCCCTGGAAATAAAATCTTTCCCTTTCCTTTTTGCTCAGATGGTGATAGGTTTGTCACTCATTTTTGCTGCACTCGTGGAGTGCTCCTGCTACTCCTCCTAGGGTTTAGTTCATTGTGAAGTTTTAACTGTTACAATAAGAAGTAAAGACATGAATATATAGAAATTAAACTATAAAAAATGATATATATTTGACAAAATAATCACTTACAGCCATCTCACGATCTCTACATGAGGGAAATATTCTCACACCCATGCTCAAGAGTGCTCAAGCCCTGTATAAACCATACAAATAGAAATTAAACTATGTGAATCAATAATGGTTTGATTTCTCACTAACTAACATCTATAACAACAAATGTAAATTGAAATTTACTAATTTGCCTCATACCTCTTTTGTCAGAGCCATCAAGGATTGTATAGCAGATGTCACACCAATATCCATTGCCCTTGTCACATTCAGAGGTGTATCGTCTCGCAACAACTTAAAATTAAAAAACAAATTATTCAACATAATCAATGATGTGCACGTATAAACTACACAAATCTATTAAGTACTTGATTCATTAGTTAAACTCTTATTCTATTACCTACATGAAGGTTTGAGTAAATCCACCGCCATTAGGAAGTGTTCCATCAAAACCTCCAATATTAGTCTGTTCAACATCCAAAATTGCATATTAAATTACCATTCGTAAAATAATGCCATTAACATGCAATAAATTTATAATTGTTTACTAGTTACAAACCCTAGCGATAGGTGTACTGCAAAAATAGGTTGGTGGGGAGCCAGTGTATCCAGTCTCAACATTGTTACCCTGCAATTTTATTAAAATCATAAAATCTTGCATTTCAAAATCAAAATTTAATAAATTAAATTCAATGAACACATGCACTAACTTTTCCCTGACTATCAATTCCATATACCTCATGCAAAATGCCAGCTTCCCTCTCCATCTCCATAGCTGCAGATGGATCTTGTGTACCAGTCTCTTGAGGGTCGGTGGGGTCATGTGAATAAGTAGCCCTGCAAGATTGACACACATGTTTTCGAACGCCACCACTCGAAGACTCCCCTGGATGGCACTGTAGAATAGGGCTCGTATGATGGATGACACTCTGGCTCAAAGTGTTGATTGCCTGCAATATCTCTACGTCAGCACTTTCCTTCGCGATGGAAGGCATAACAGTGTGCTCATGAGGTGGCCTAGCGAGAGCTCGTCTACCTTGCCGCGTAGGATCCGGTTGTGCACCAGTTCTATCCTGAGCTGACCCCCCACCTCTCCCCTAGAAATCCCTCATATCAAAATAATTTGGGATTTTGTTCAATATGAACTCACTGTATAGTTTCCTAAGGAAATATTGCGGGACCTCACAATTATTGCACAGTGGGTAATCGAAGATCATGTACCACCTATCATAAAACCGGCCCCTAATCTGTTGGTGGTGGCACCAATGGATAGGAAACCTCTTTGCATTGAGGGTAAGATTTTGATTTGTGCATGGGTCGGTGAATAATGAGCATAAATCACCTTTTATAATTTTTAAATCCTTCACATCCTTGTATGATAGTTTATTTGCATAATAGTCTCTAGTCGCCTGCCTCCTATCTTCCCATCCAGTTATTTGTTTGCTAATTGAATCTATGTTTTCTAACATATCTTTCAATGAATTTGCTAGGGTGATTCTTTCTGTGGTTGAACCATTTGGATCACTCAGCCTATTGATCAAATCCTCAATTTGTTTTTTGTTGTTCTCAATTTCACTCATTAAATTTTGTTGAGTGCCAAGAGGGCGTTGAGTGATTGGTGGAGGAGGTTGATGTTGTGGTTGAATTTGATCTTGAGGATTAGGTTGGTCTTCCTATTGAGGATTTTGAGGATTTGCAGGTTGATTTGCATCTCCTAAAAATTCAAACAAATAGATATCAAATTCAACCTAAAACTAACAAATTCAAAACAAAAACCAAATAATCCTTACCTCTCACACCTCCTCGCCATCATGGTGCCATTGTTGTGAATAAGTACAGATTATTGGTGAAGAGATTGTCCTCCTAGAACGCGAGCATGATATTTTGGGGTTTTTGGCCACGGGTGCAACAAAAAAACCAGTCGACATGCAAATGAGAGATTTGCATTTGTTTTTTTGCTTTTAATAGTAAATAACACAAGTGCATTATAACGCACTCACGTTATTTCTTTGTAGTTGCCGAGGCCTGGCCTAGGCTTAATGAAGACATAACGCGAGCGCGTTATAATGCGCATGCATTATAATGTGCTCACATTATGGTTTTCAAACTTTTTTTCTAAGGGTGTCCATGGAATTGCTACCCATTTCCATGCACCCGCCCAGGTACAAAAAATTACCTAACAAGGTGCAAAGACTCTCCTAAGAAGGCACAAATACTTGCCTAAGAAGACACATAAATTCCAAACTCACATATATCAAAGGGATAAGGTATATGTTTTCTAATGCATCTCTCTTCTTACTGTGTCCCATTTACATATTATCTATCTTATATTGTAGATTTTCAATTTGTGTTGCCAACTAATTTATATGTTCCAATGAGGGAATATTGGTGGGAAAGGTTTTTTTTAATTTTGTGGAAGGTATTGTTGGTTGGGTATGTTGAAGGTTGAATTGATGGAATGTAGTATTGACTAGGTGTGTGTGTTTAAGAATGTGTCTGTTGTGGCATGGGTAAGGATTCAAGCAATGATGTATCTGTTGGAATCAAGGAACATTAAGAGGGGAGGTGAATTAGTGTTCTGTAATTTTTCACTGTATTAATCTGATTGTTAAAGCACTTATTAACACTCAACCAAAAGAAATATGCATGAATATAAGACAAACAACCATAACATCATAACACAAGGATTTTACGTGGAAACCTTGTTAGGGGAAAAACCATGGTAGAAGGCCAATCCACAATATGAGTATAATCAGAAATAAATGTTTACAGAATGGGAATGCACTTGCATTCAGGCACACTACCTAGAGCTCACTGCTCAAAATAGAAAGGATCACTACCTTAAAAAACATTCAAATTAAATCCATCTAAAGAATTGAACTGAGAAAGTAACATCTACTAATGCCTAATTACAGTTGCAGTTAGGCTCAGCAATCGAATTCTTGACCTTCTGTCTGATTCTTCTCTTCTGCTATGCTTTTCTTTAATTTTCATCACAAATCCTTTTATGCACAAGTGAAATTGTACATAATTTCTCTATAATCCTTCTGATATTCGCAACTCATCAACAAACTTCACATCAATATCAAAATGATATAATCAATCACTTATATATATCCACCATCAAAGATTTAATCTCTACTTGTTGGCTCCAACAAAATATGAAAGTATTTACAAACTTTTGGCTCAATCCATGATCAATTCTCAATGTGCACCAACCAAATTTGGCCATAGCATAGTAATGACCCAAACCAACATGTTTGAACACAAAAATACTTAAACAATTACTCCTCAAATATCCACAACTGCTATATCCACCAAGTCAGCCTTTATGCACTGTAAAATAGAAAATTAATCAACCAGATCTTCTAACTCGCACGTGGATCGATACAATGCTCTAATATTCAAGAGTAATAGAGATCATATACCAAAAAACCTTCCTTGACATCCACAACTAGAAATAATAATAGAAAATTATATGTGAATCGATGAACACAATTTTGTCGGATGCTCTGTTCTAACTTGACAGTTAACCACAAAACTTCGATCTGACTTCTGGTATGATCAAATTATGATGAGTGGATCAAATCACTAACTAGGTTTTCCATCAATGACAACACCAAACAATATTTTCAATCTCTCTTTCCAACAGTCTCATATGAAAAACTTATTTGGGGTTGATTTCGAGGAAAAGGTATATTTTGAATGTTGGAACTACCTATGTTTGGAATGGAATGGGAAATGGTATGGGTTGGTTTAGGTTTACAATGATAATGTGTCTATTTATATAATAGTCATTAAACCTTAGATGTTTGAGGTTGAGGTGGTGGTGTGTAAGTTAAAGTGGAAAACACTTTATCTAATTATGTTTATGGTGGATTTTTTGGTGGGGTCAACATATTGGGTTGTGATAGGGATATTATTCTCATAGGTGTATTTATTTGACTTGTTTCCCCCAAAGTATTAGTTATAGTGAAGGTTATGAGATCTTGTTCTTTTTTAATAGGATTTTCACAAGTATAGTGTAACTTGGCACCCTTTTGAACTAGCATTTGAAGATAGTGCTCAGAATTTGTCTCAAATAAAAGTTCTAAAACTCTCATTGCTTAAGGATCTTGTTCAGATTCTTGTAAGTCCTCTAATATTGGGTCTTGATTATCATTTTCTCAATAGAAGGATCATCATATAGTGTGCTTAAGTTTGAGGTTGTTCCATGGTCCTATTGACTAACACCCATTCTTGTTGGGATGTTCAACTCATTTTGATGGGATTTCATGTTCTTTTATTGTGATCTTGTGATTGACATATGTAAATGTAATACCTTAGACAAGATATGACTAGATTTCTAACAATTTGATGCTTGTTGTAGAAAGATAAAATGCATCAAATTTAATCTATATCTTCAAATAATAAAGATTAGTTTTACTTGAACTATACTTGTGAGCCCAAGAAAACATATATTGATTGATACTAATATTACTCAACTTGAACTATACTTGTGAGTCCAAGAAAGATGATCAAGATCAAAATTGATAATGTCTACTTGAACTAGAATTATGAGTCCAAGAAAATAGATACTAATTGATAATGATAGAGATAATAGATAGCAGATCTAGATTAGACCTCTGATACTAATATGACAAGCTCCACAAAGTTTTATTCTCCTCCAAATCTTATTAAGGAAAATCCAATGAAATAATTCAAATGAAAGATATGCTTTGGATTTTTTGTCTAATACTTGGACACATTGAAAGGTGTGATTTGTGCTCTATTTTAAAAAATTTAAGAGATAATGTTATTAGCCAAAAGTAGTATGTAATGGATCAAAAGCACAAAAGATTTTATAAAAAGTGCAATAAGAATATCTCATATGTGTAATAATTGTTATTAAATGTGACCCACAATAGATCAAAAGCGTAGTACTGCCAATAAATTGTTAGAGTTTCCAATAAACTCCATAAAATGAAGATCACCTGAAAAAATTGGATTAGCCTTCTACAAGGAGAAAACAAAGATGCAAGAGTGATTTGCAAAATATGTGCAAATAATATTATTGAGAATAATGAATTACATGTGATAACTCGCTTTTATAAAGCAATATGTAAAATTTTAATTAGGACCTAAGTATACTTAATAAAGTGTAATTAAATATTTAATTACACCAACACCCCCCCTTAAGTGAAACTTAGGGGGAATAAGAAACATGAAAATAATGCAAGGATGGATGCATGAAAGCATGAATGGGTCCTGACTACAAGGCCATGTTAGGTACCCATGTACATATGTAATACATAAGAAATAGAGAATGAAACCAAGTGATGAAAGATGGAGGACTCCATAAGAACCCCAAAGTACACCATCCATCACATAGATACATTATAAATTCCCCTAATAAGAGGGAAAGATATGATGAAAGAATCTAGAATCTATGTGTATTTCGATGTCGATGTCGAACTGTGACTAAAACTGATCCATAGGAGCAAGTGTTGGCAAGAGACACTACAAATATCTTTTGGTGTTGTCATTGATGGCAACCCCAGTCGGTTATTGGATCCGTGCATCATCATTTGATCACACTGACATTCAAATTGCACACAATTAAGGAAGAATAGAGCATCCGACAGTTTTGTGCTTATCGATTCACATGAATATTTCCTGTAAATATTTTGTGTTGTGTATCTCAGGGAAGGTTGATCAATGTATGCTTAGTGTTATCCATGAATCTTAGTACCTCGTATTGATCCGTGTGCGAGTTAGAAGATTCAGTTGGCTAATTCTCTACTTTACTAGTACTGGAGCCGACTTCGTGAATGTATCATGTCGTGGATCCTTGGGAAGTAATCGTTCAAGTATGTTTGTGTTCAAGCATTTTTTTTGGGTCCTAGCTAAGTTGTGGTCAACCGTTGTGGATGTGCATTATATTTTACTCATGATTTGAGCTGACAGTTGTAAATATTGTTGTGTTCTATTGATGTTGACATATGGGCAATTAATTCTTAGTTGCAGATATATATAAGATAGTTCACATCATTTTGTGAACTGTATGAAGTATGTTGATGTGAATTGTGAATAACAGAAGAGGAAAATAGAGATAATGCACAATTTCACTTGTGCATAAATGATTTGTGTTGCGAGTCTATGCAAAATAGAGCAGAAAGTGTAGAATCAGTCTGAAGAACATAAGATCGAGTATTGAGCCCGATCGGAACTGTACTCAAGCATATGTAGATGTTATTTTCTCAATTCAAATTCTTAGATGGTTTTAATCTGATTTCCTTTGTAAGACAGTGAGTCTTATTCGAGTAGTGAGCTCTAGGAAGTGCACCTAAATGCAAGTGCATTCCCCATATTGTAAACTTCATTTGAGTATACTCATATCATATTGTGGATTGGCCATCCACCATGTTTTTTCCCCTAATAGGGTTTCCACGTAAAAATTCTTGTGTTATGGTGTTGTGATTGTTTTCTTCTTTTTCATGAATTTTGGTTGAATGTTACAAGTGCTTTGAAGATAAAGGTTAATAAAAATAATTTGTGCGCAACATTGATTCACCCCCCTCTCAGTGTAGCTTGTTTCCAACAATTGGTATCAGAGCTAGTTCCTCAGAAGAAGAAGTCTAACAACTTGGGGAGATCTTGAAATCATGTTTCTCTTTGACAAAACTTATTGAAGTAAATGAGAAAAAGGTTAGGGATCTCAAAAAATAGCTAGCCACTATTTTTGAAGTGTTTGATCCTTTAACTGGTGGTGTTGGAAAGTTAGAAGGTGAAGTGATATCTTTTCTTGAAAAAATAAAGAGCTTGAAGCATGAAAATGAAAAAATTATTGCAAGAGCTTGTGAATTTAGAGGCCTAATTGGCCCAAAGATAGAAATAATGTCAAGTGCACTAAAATAAGATGAAGATGCTTAGGAAGTTGGTGATCTAGTGAACTTGGAGTTTGCAGAGAAATAATCCTACTTGGTTTGTGGTCACATAGCAATATTGGAGAGTCTCAAAATATTTTGGTACACGAATTTGACTCTACTGAAGAAAGATTTTCCAGATATTTTCAAGTTTATGTAAGTTGAAGAAGCCTGTTTGTACATAAGAAATTTGTTCATAATAGTTTTGTTTGATTTTTTTCATGTAGATTCCTTCATTTTCCATTGATGTCAAAGGGGGAGAGTAGTAGAGTGAAAAATGCATAATCATCTCTGGGGGAGAATTGTGTTTCAAAGAAGAGTTTGGTTTTTGAAATTTTGGGAAATGTAATTGATGTTGGTACTAATCTGACACTTAGTCATTTTTCACTAAGTGTTTCCATCAATGCCAAAGGGGGATATTGTTGGCAAGAGACACTATGAATATATTTTAGTGTTTTCATTGATGGACACCCCAATTGGTGATTGGATCTGCGCATCATTATTTGATCACACCGAAATTCAGATTGCACATAGTTAAGGAAGAACAAAGAATCCGATAGTTTAGTGCTCATCGATTCACATGAAGATTTCCTTGTTGTGTTGCGTATCTTAGGGAAGGATGATTGATGTATTCTTAGTGTTATCTGTGAATCTCAGTACCTCATATTGATCTGTGTGTGAGTTAGAAGATCTAGTTGGCTAATTCTTTTCTTTATCAGGACTAGAGCCGACTTCATGAATGTATCATGTCACGGATGTTGGGAAGTAATTGTTAAAGTATTTTTGTGTTAAAGCATCTTTGTTTGGATCCTAGATAAGTTGTGTCCAATCGTTGTGGATGCGTATTATACTTTACTCATGATTTGAGCTGACAGTTGTAAATATTGTTGTGTTATATCGATGTTGACATATGAGTGATTAATTCTTAGTTGCGGATACATATATGAGATTGTTCAAATAATTTTATGAAGTGTATGAAGTATGTTGATTCAAATTGTGAATAAGAGCAGAGTAGAAGAGCAATAATGCACAGTTTCACTTGTGCATAAAGTATTTGTGTTACGAGTCTAAGCAGAATAGAGCAGAAAGTGCAAAATCAGTCTGAAGGACAAAAGATTGAGTATTGAGCCTAACCATATATGTAATCAAGCATATTTAGATGCTATTTTCTCAGATCAAATTCTCAGATGGTTTTAATATGATTTTCTTTGTAAGACAATGAGTCTTCTTTGAGCAGTGAGTTATAGGCAGTGCGCCTGAATGCAAGTGCATTCCCCATATTGTAAACTTCATTTGAGTATACTCAGATCATATTGTGGATTGGCCATCCACCGTGGTTTTTCCCCTAATAGGGTTTTTGAGTAAAAATTCTTGTGTTATGGTGTTTTGATTGTTTTCTTCTTTTTCATGCTATTTGGTTGAATGTTACAAGTGATTTGAAGATAAAGGTTAATAAAGCTAATTTTTGCACAACACTTTTTCACCCCCCCTCCCAGTGTAGCTTGTTTCCAACAGCAAGAACCATGAAGATTTTGGAACATTAACCATAAAATGAATGGCCCTCAAACTAAGATGTGACTCAATGAGAATCTAATGCAATTCAAGATCATTAACTATAGGCTCTTAATCTGATACATGAATTGATATGAACCAAAATGTGTCAAGTTATGAGCAAGATTGTGGCCAAAAGAAACTACATAATCCAAATACAACTCATGCGAGTTGTCATCAATATGAAGATGGGATCAAAGTGCATGCCATGTGATTACACTCTAATCAAATCATTATGCAAGAATCCCCCTTGATGGAATTTTATTAAAGTTCATTTATTACAATAGCCCAAGATTGTAAAAAGAAAACATGTAAAACATGCAGATATCAAAGAGAAAATGAAAACATAAATCATGTAAAAAGGAAATATTGCATGCAAGGATTAATGTTCACATCTTCCTCCATGAAAAAAATTGACCTTAGATCTACATAGAGGAGGAAATCATCTTACTGATGATATAAAGTTTTGGAAAAAACGGATACCACATGCTCAAGCTATGAATTTTTGAAAAAAAGGGTAAATTTTGCCAACCGACAATGTAGACACGACCCTTCTGATTTGATTTCCAAAAAAATGAATGCAAAAAATAATGGATACCTAGATAATATTTTGGTTCTTTCAACAAAACCCAAAAAGTGTTTTTGAAACCAAAAAGCAAATATGCCATTTGGTAAAAATAAAAAACTTCCCCTGTAAGGAAAACAACCACGATTTTGACAATCATTTCTACAAGTTTTGCTCACTATCTGCAAAATCTAGCAAATACCCAAATGGTATTTTGTGATTTTAAACAAAACCTATAAATTATTTT
Source organism: Sequoiadendron giganteum (assembly GCA_007115665.2). Classification (NCBI taxonomy): domain Eukaryota; kingdom Viridiplantae; phylum Streptophyta; class Pinopsida; order Cupressales; family Cupressaceae; genus Sequoiadendron; species Sequoiadendron giganteum. The sequence continues at coordinate 22,918,113 of CM021109.1, read as the reverse complement.
TCATAAAAATACATGAAGAAAAATATATTGGTTGATTTTTAATCCAAAATGCACTAAAAAATTGTTCAAGGTTGATCGCTTGAGGATCCAAAAATACTCTTTGATTGAATTCCTCCCAGATCTAAGAAGGGGCTTGCATACTAGAGCTGATACCATGTTAGAGTTTCCAATAAACTCCATAAAACCAAGATCACCTAAAAAACTTGGATTAGCCTTCTACAAGGAGAAAAAATAAAGATGCAAGAGTAATTTGAAAAAGATGTGCAAATAATATTATTGAGAATAATGAATTACATGAGATAACTTACTTTTATAAAGCAATATTAAAAACCCTAAAGTTAAAACCTAATTAGGACCTAAGTAAACTTAATAAAGTGTAATTAAATATTTGATTACACCAACATCAATTACAAAAAAATGATAATCAAATGCACAAAAAGATAATGCAATAGTGAAATTTTATGTCTTAGATGTGTAACAAAATGTATCAGAAGTGCAGTGTTGCTACTTAGATGTGGTTTTCTATAACTTGCTTTTGTTTTAGTGAGTTTTTTTTTGTAAGAGATATAAAAAATGACCAAGATAGTTGTTGATTTTTTTAAGATCAAATATTTAAAAATATACTCTAAGCAACATTAGCAATTTTAAACCTAAAGACAATAAATTTTCTATTTTATTTTTATTTTTGTTTTCTTTTAGAATATTTAGATCTTATGATTTTTTTCTTTTTTGCAATTTTGTTGGGTGAAAATAGTGTAATCAACTTTTCAACAGATTACGCCATCTAGACTTCAACCACAACTGTGTGAGATATAATCTCTCCTCTCAAAAAGGGGAGGCGCCCTTCTTACTGCTAATTAGAAGCTATAGTAAACTTAAAGGAATACTTACAAAATGTACACTATACTCATGAGATGGGGAGGGGTGTGTTACATTCATACTTCTCTCTTTTTTCAAAGAAGATGTTTACAATGCTTCACGATGAAAAGCTTTAGATCTGATAACTTAAACTTAAACAATAGCAATAATGCTGATATTTCTATCTTGACAAAGCACAACGTAGAAATACGAGGTATGATTTATAATAAAAAAGGAAAAAGGGAAAAGGGAAGGCTCACGAAGGCACAAATTCGTTCCGTAGCCTTTTCAATGTTGAATCTGGTAGAAGTATCATTTGTTGTATTAGAAGCACAAATTCTTCTTAGACACAGCAATTCCTTGAACAACATGAATGATTACAAGCACAAAGTCTTGTAGATCCTTCAATAAAAACCTTCAAACATAAATAAATCCAAACAATAAATGTAACACAAAGTTTACATCAACCACTTGAAGCCCTTTCAATCTCATACACTAATCACTACTGATATAATCAACACACAAGACAATTGATTCCAACACAAAGTCTGGTATGCAATCCTCTTCTTTATTGATTAGATCTGAATTCACAATATTGAACACAAAGTCTCAATGCTTGTTTCAAAAGAGCAGCACTTCGTTGCAAAATATCAAAAGGTGACTATTACATAAGAAGTCCCTCTTATTTATAGAAAGGAGGGAAGACAAAAATTAGGCAATTAGATGAGTAAAAATAGGAAACCCTAATCTAACTGAGTGTAATTTATTTATACGTAATCGCACCTCATATTTTGGTGCAATTACATTCTACAAAAAAGACACCTAAGATGTCAAAAACTATTTACAATGTGCAAAGTAGGGGACACCAAAACTGGCGAACACTGGAGACAAAAAGAAGACTATTGTTCTTTGCACTGAGCGTGGAAGTCTTCATCGTTCCTTGTCGTCTCTCATAGGAAAGTTTTGTCTGGCCTGACTGTATAATCCACCAACGTGTGTATTTTGGTAATTATCTTCTTTGTAGATGAAGAAACCTTTTTACACCTTTAAAGATGAGCCTTGAAACAATCAAGTGAAAGTCGTAGATCACATACAATGTGCATGGTGTTTTCGATAAAACCTTTATCATCCACCAGCTTCATGAAGGCCTCTTTATACACTTGAATAATCTCGCTGAGAGGAAGAAAGGTGTGCTCATCATCAAGGAGATCAACTAGAAACTCTTCCATCCCATTTACCAGGAGAACCCGGTAACCTTCTACATCCTCATGTACCTGGTGAATGTCATCAATTAAAAACTTTAATACCTGGATTTTATGTTTGAGCGATTCTTTCAACTCCACATATTTCTCCTTGTCAGGTATTACTCCACTCTTTACCAATTTGCTGATCTTGGATTCTTTCATTTTCAGCCATGATGATAAAGACCTTTCCATCTCATGTAGATCCTTCACAAGTGATCCTTCCTCTTTATTAAGCTCAGTTTGTACTTGGGCTACTTTTATTTTCTTCTCACTTGCAGTGGTGATGACTTGTGTCCCATGATCTATGATTTCTTCAATGAACTCATTCAAGACTTTTCCCTTGGCTGCAAGATTTTCTGCCTTTTGTATAGCTGGTTCATCGACATTCACCAAGGTCATAGATTGTGCATCACCCATTGAAGATCCCACTATGTTTCTCAAGATGTTCGCATAGTGTTCAGCCTTCTCCTTGTATAGATTCTTAGCTTGCTCCATCTTGTCAAGCCTTCCTGCAAGAGCATCTAATACTACTTGGGCATCTGCTTTAGCACTTCCATTGGTCACCTTCCCAAGTTGTATTCTTTGTACAGTATAATCTTCCATGTTTACATCACCCTCTGGTTGTGAAGGAAAACCTACCTCAACAAACTTCTGGCAAGCTTTATCAACATGAAGTCTTGACAACACCTTAGCCTTTTTATTTTCCTTGATCTTAGGGGTAGGTATTTCTTCCAGGTCCAACTCAACGGGGGACATCATCTGCTTCTTGCATTTAGGAACCTACGACACCAACCAAGGAGGGAGGGAAGAAGTATATACATCTCCTATTACCACTAATTCCTGAGCTGTAGCAGCTGCTTGAGGAATAGCTGAGATAGTAACTATGGGCACCGTTGTAGTCATTATGGGCCCAGTTGTCTGTACGCCAAGCTAACTCTACAAAGATTCATTCATGAATTTGTGAAATTCAGCCTCCGAAGAAATGTCAAAAGATGGAGATGACAAACTGGGGAGAGAAACTGGTGAACTAGATAGATCATTGATATTTTTTGTTTGGTCAACTGCAGAAGAAACCAACACCGTTGACACTACTGATGGGGAAGAAACATCTTCTACTCCTATAACCATGGTAGGAAAAGGAGAAGAAAGAATGGGAGGAACAGGAGATTTAGGAGTTGAAGGAGTGTGAGGAGGTGAAGACACTAAGACCTGTTCGGTTTCACCTCGAGGAGGGGACAAAAGCTGCTCATCCTCTTGGTATTCCTCAACCTCTTTTGTAGATTGCTCTTCTTCGTCATTTAATTCAATTTCTCCAGAGTCTTCATCATCTGATTCTTCAGATTCAAACTTTGTATCTCCTCCTTCCTCATCTGAAGATAAATCCTCAAAAACAAGCTCCTTCTCTTCTGCACGAGA
>CM021109.1:22748286-22914495 GCA_007115665.2 Sequoiadendron giganteum | reverse complement strand
ATATTAGAAAACCACTCATCAGTGGTGCTGGCAAACAACACGTGGGGTAGTTCGTTGGAATTTTCTTCAGCATCTGACACTTCTTCGTCGGGGTTGTTCTCAGCAATGAGTTGACACAAACCGCATCCCCGTATCAGTTTGGTGGGTTTAATCTCCAGATCGTACTCCTGAATCTTGGCAACCCAGTTGCCTCTTTTTGTCCCGAATTTCTGCTGTGTTAGAATTGACTTAACAGTTGTATCCGGAACCATGACCTTGACGTGACTATTCAGGATGTAAAACCGAAAATGCTTAACAGCCTTGACCACAGCAAAGGCGTGTTTTTCCATCTGAGAATACTTCAACTCATAGTTCTTGAGGGGGCAACTCATGAATGCAATGGGCGATTCAAAACCTTCATGGTTTTCCTGTACCAAAATGGTTGAAAGTGTATGCTCGGAAGCATAACTATACATTATAAAATCTTTGGTGAAACTAGGAAAAACCAATATAGGAGCATGAGCGATCACCTCCTTGATGTTGTCAAATGCAGCTTTCCCTTCCATAGTCCAATGGAAGGTGGTATTACCTTTCATCATGTCTACAATATGACCAATTTTTTCCGCAAAGTCTAGGAGGAACCTTCGCAAGAAATTTACCTTACCGGAGAATGAGTGAACCACCTTCTTGCTTGATGGTAGGGAGAGGGTTTTGATGCCATTAATTCTTTCTAAGTCAATCTTAATTCCTTCGGTGGAGACTATATGGCCGAGTAGTTTTCCCTCTGTAACCCCAAAGACTGACTTTTTTGGGTTGATGGAAATGCCATGCTAATGGCATCTCTCCAATATTTGTCTCAAGTGATTACAATGCTCGTGACACATTTTGGAATATATTGTGAGGTCATCAAGATACACCACAATGAACTTACCCATCACCTCATGGAAAGCTAGGTCCATAGCACGTTGGAAAGTAGTGTCGGCATTTATCAAGCCAATGGGCATCCGACAGTATGCAAAGGTACCCCATGGTGTCATGAAAGTGGTCTTGTGTTGATCTTCTGCGGTGACCTCAATTTGATTGTAACCAGAGAAACCATCCAGTATGGAGAGCATCTCGGATCCAGTCACATTCTGCAAGAATTGATCCATGACAGGGAGAGGGTAATTGTCTTTAAGTGACAACTGGTTGAGATTCCTGAAATCAACGTAGATGCAGATCTCACCATTCTTCTTGCGCACAGGGATGATATTTGCTATGCATGTCGAATGGTGAATTGGGAAGATTATCCGTGCGTTTAGAATTTTTTGGACTTCCACAAGGATGGTTTCAGAGATCTTTGGGTTGTATTTCCTTTTCTTTTGTTTGAAAGGAAAAGCTCCAACCTTCAATGGGATATGATGTTGTACTTCCTTTCGTTGGAAAGATTTGAGATCTTCATATGAATATGCCAAAACATCCATATATTCTTGTAACAGTCTAGTGAACTGGATCCTTTCTTCTGCGGTGCAACATTTGCCAATGTTTACCATCTTGGGATCAGCTTCAGTTCCCAGATTGTATTGCTCAACCTCATTGGACGAATCAAATTCGGCGAGCTGTTGTTTGACATAATAGTCATGTTTGTCAAAGAGCCTTTCTAGAGATACCAACCCCTTAGGGATTTTGTTCCCCTTAAGTTGTAGGAATTCTTCATCAGAAACTGGATCTATGCCAGACACAGATTCTCGCAGAGGAGAATCACTTCCTTTAAAGTACAATTCATTGAAATTCTCGGCCTTTTCCAAGAAGGCAACTATTTGATGATCATCGTTGAAGATCTACTAGTTCTCTAAATTATTGGGGACACTTGGATGGAAAACCAACTCAATGGTGTAGGTAGAACCTTGAAAATCCTTGTGCGGTATGAGAAGTGTGGCTAACACTGCCAAAGAATCTGCCCGGCCATTGTATTCCCTTGGTACCGCAGAAATATCAAAAGCATCAAATTCTTCAATGCAATCCCAAACGAGATTGCGGTAATGCCTAAGCCTGTCGTTTTTTGTTTGGTACAAGTTTCTTACCTGACATACTATTAGCTCAGCATCACCTTGTGCATGGAGGTTTTTAATACCTTTCTTACGCGCTACTTGCATTCCCAACAGCAAGGCTTCATATTCCGCGGTGTTGTTGGTATTATCAAAATGTAGCTTGAAAGAAAAAGGGAAGATCTTCCTATTAGGAGAAATGAAAACTATTCTAGCTCTGGAACCGGTTGAAGAATAGCTACCATTGAACTCTAACAACCAAATGTTGTTCGGATTGCCAAGGCTAACGGTATCAAAACTTGAAAACTCATCTTTTGGCAAAGTTTCAGGATCTGATCTCGACGAATCATCTGGTGATGAGTCGTTCGTCAAAGAAAGAGATTCAACACTTTCCAACTCATGTGCCGTTGAAGATTCACCAATCTCTTGAATTTGAAGATAATAAGTCCCCATCCCTGAAGATTCAAACAAGATCTGGGTTCTTGGGTCATCTGATTGGGTTATGGAGAATTTAGCTTCTTTCTCAGGAATAAGCTTTTGCATTATGCCCTTTACTAGTATTCTAGCTTCGAACATATCCATACTTAGCTCTCCCCCAACATCCTTGCAGAAATTCCTTTCGAGAAGAATTTCGTATGACGCTAGTACATCAACCACTAGTACATCAACCACTAGGACTGTCATTTTGATCTTTTTATCAAGATTTGTGACAAACGCATATTGTGCATCTTTGATCTGACCGATCAAGGGCACTTGTTTATTTTCCATAGAAAAGCAACGGCTAAAATTTTTGGTCATTTCTAGACCCAAGGTAGTGGCTACTTTGGCGGGCATCACGTTGTAGGATGCACCAGAGTCTATGACACAATTACTTAGTTTGAAACCATTTAGTAGCAAGGAGATAAAGAATGGATCAATGCATCCAGAAGCAGTTGGGGGATTGGATACCAAATTATTCTGAGGTACCTTTGGTTTAGGAGCAACTGGGACCTCGGGGGGTGAATCCTGAGTTGGATTAATTTCTTGATCCTTAACGAATTGGACAAGCCTGTCAAATTGGTCAGGATTAGCTTTGAGGTATTCTACCTCAGACATTTGAACCTTGGTTCTTTTTGCATGGTCGATAATGTCAAAGGCTTGGAAAAAAATTTGTAAACTAGATGTAGTGACTTCACTAATCGGTTTAATGAAAGGCACATTGGTCTTTGGAATCGGGTGATTAACTTTAGGTACAGTGGGAGTTGGAGTTGAGGAACATGGTGCATTGGCTTGTGGATTTACTGCTTTTTTAGGTTGCCAAGTGAGGGGAGATCCTCTTTGGGCAATCCTGACGAACGAATTTTCCTTTTCAGGTGGGGCAACAGCTTGAACTTTGTCAAGTTGGTTTTTTTTATGCCACGTAAAGATAGCACAAGTGTCTATCACCAAGTCCTATGGTTCCCCTTCATCCATTATTTGCAAGCAACTAATCTTAGAGTTGCCAGCTGATTCTATTTCTTCCTCTTGGAAGAGATCGACATTTTGTTCTTTGGGATAATCTGGCTGAGCATAATCTTCTTGTTTAGTTTCATAATATCCCACAACAACATTGGGTAGGTGGAGCTTCAAGGGAGAGCCTACCTGGTGGTGCCAAAAGAAAATTTTGAGTTTTGTTCCCGACATAATTGGGGAAAGTCCTTCTGGGGACATCCTTGTAATTTGTATTATTGTTGGCCACTTGCTTCTTCAAAGCGAGGAGCTCGTTTTCCAACCGTTGCACCATAGGATCAGTGAAGTTGGAATTGGTGCTAGGGGTGATGGCATTGGATGCTGAAGATCCTGACGCTTGCATCCTTTTGTTGGTGTTGGAGCTATCATTGATTCTGATCTCTCTGGCTAAGATCATGTCATCTTCAAGGCTTGTAGCTAATTGGTGTGTCGCTTCAACATTAGCAAGAGTTTCCCTATGTAAGAAGAAACTTACCTTGGGTACTTGGGTATTGATGAAAAAGCACTTCAAGTTGTGATCCATAGGTTTAGCATCTTGTGGGATCCGTGTCACCAACTTGTTGGATTTTTCCACAAATTCTCTCATTGGTTCATGAGCCTACTTTCGCATGGTTGTCAGTTGTGATAACAAAGCATGCGCATCTTTAGCGGGCTTGAATCTCTCCTCAAACTTGGTTCAGAGAGTAGCCCAACTAGTGATCAAAGCATTGGGAAGAGTATAAAACCATTCGGCAGCAACCCCTTGGAGGGATTTGATGAAGAGTCTCACAGAAACATCTTTGTGTTCAATGGCCAAAATGCCACAAACAATGTAGAAGGCAGCAATGTGTTCAACAGGATGTTGCTTGCCATCACCAATGAATTTCGGGAGATGTTTCCCCGAAACATGTGGGAGATCATGCAGTGGTGCAGCCAAACGTAGGGGATCGAAGGCATTTCCCCATGGTCCAGTAGGTGGTGCGGCCATTACTAGGTGCACGATAGATACTTGGGTTGGACGTCTTCTATAGATAGACCAAATAGGTGGGAAAGAAAATCTTTCTTTCCGAGGAGGAAAACTGGTAGCACGTTGCAAAGGTGACCTCGTTCGTGAAGGAATAAAATGAAAGTTACATTGCAGTAACTCTTCAAACAGGGGATCTGTAACTCCTTGAGCCCTCAAACTTCGTGTATAGCTTCGATCCGCCAGAATGTAGATTTGAAAAAGATGAAAATTTACAAAAGAAAAATTTACAAGCTACAATAAGAAACTAGAAAGCATATTCACTTCAATCAAAAGTGTGAGGCTTCGATTGCATGATTCATTGCCCAACGAACTCGACGAAAAACTGTTGGGTGAAACTAACGTAATCAAATTTTCAACATATTACGCCATCTAGACTTCAACCATAGCTGTGTGAGATATAATCTCTCCTCTCAAAAAGGGGAGGCACCCTTCTTATGCTAATTAGAAGCTATAGTAAACTTAAAGGAATACATAAAAAATGTACACTGTACTCATGAAATGGGGGGGGTTTGTTACATTCATACTTCTCTCTTTTTTTAGAGAAGATGTTTACAATGCTTCACGATGAAAAGCTTTAGATCTGATAACTTAAACTTAAACAATAACAGTAATGCCAATATTTCTATCTTTACAAAGCACATCGTAGAAATACTAGGTATGATTTATAATAACAAAGGAAAAAAGGAAAAGGGAAGGCTCACGAAGGCACAAAGTCATTTCATAGCCTTTTCAATGTTGAATCAGGTAGAAGTATCGTTTGTTGTATTAGAAGCACAAAGTCTTCTTATACACGGCAATTCCTCGAACAACATGAATGATTAGAAGCACAAAGTCTTGTAGATCCTTCAACAAAAACCTTCAAACATAAACAAATCCAAACGATAAATGTAACACAAAGTTTACATCAACCTTTTGAAGCCCTTTCAATATCATACACTAATCACTACTGATATAATCAACACACAAGACAATCGATTCCAACACAAAGTCTGGTATGCAATCCTCTTCTTTATTGATTAGATCTGAATTCATAATATTGAACACAAAGTCTCAATGTTTGTTTCAAAAGAGCAGCACTTCGTTGCAAAATATCAAAAGGTAACTATTACAAAAGAAGTCCCTCTTATTTATAGAAAGGAGGGAATTGAAAATTAGGGAATCAGATGAGTAAAAATAGGAAACCCTAGTCTAACTAAGTGTAATTTATTTCTATGTAATCGCACCTCATATTTAGGAGCAATTACATTTTACAAAAAGACACTTAAGATGTCAAAAACTATTTACAATGTGCAAAGTAGGGGACACCAAAACTGGTGAACACTAGAGACAAAAAGAAGACTATTGTTCTTTGCACTGGGCACGGAAGTCTTCATATTTCTTTGCCGTCTCTCATAGGAAAGTTTCATCTGGCCTGAAACTATAATCCACCAACGTGTGTTTTTTGGTAATCATCTTCTTTGCAGACAAAGAAACCTTTTTACACCTTTGAAGATGAGCCTTGACACAATCAAGTGAAAGTCAAAGATCATAAAAAATGTGCATGGTGTTTTTGGTAAAACCTTTATCATCCACTACCTTCATTAAGGCCTCTTTATACACTTGAATAATCTCGATGAGAGGAAGAAAGGTGTCCTCATCATCAAGGAAATCACCTGGCAACTCTTCCATCTCCTTTACAAGAAGAACCCGGTAACCTTCTACATCCTCCTGTACCTGGTGAATTTCATCAATAAAGAACTTTAATACCTGGAATTTATGTTTGGGCGATTCTTTCACCTCCACATATTTTTCCTTGTCAGGTATTACTCCACTCTTTCCCAATTTTCTAATCTTGGATTCTTTCATTTTCAGCCATGATGATAAAGACCTTTCCATCTCATGTAGATCCTTCACAAGTGATCCTTCCTCTTTATTAAGCTCAGTTTGTACCTCGGCTACTTGTATTTTCTTCTCACTTGCAGTGGTGATGACTTGCGTCCCATGATCTACGATTTCTTCAATGAACTCATTCAAGACTTTTCCCTTGGCTGCAAGCTTTTCTGCCTTTTGTACAGTTGGTTCTTCGACATTCACCAAGTTCATAGATTGGGTGTCACCCATTGAAGATCTCGCTATGTTTCTCAAGATGTTCGCATAGTGTTCAGCCTTCTCCTTATATAGATTCTTAGCTTGCTCCATCTTGTCAAGCCTTCCTGCAAGAGCATCTAATACTACTTGGGCATCTGCTTTAGCACTTTCATTGGTCACCTTCCCAAGTTGTATTCTTTGCACAGTATAATCTTCCATGTTTACATCACCCTTTGGTTGTGAAGGAAAACCTACCTCAACAAACTTTTGGCCAGATTTATCAACATGGAGTCTTGACAACACCTTAGCCTTTTTATTTTCCTTGATCTTAGGGGCAAGTATTTCTTCCAGGTCCAACTCATGGGGGGAGATCATCTGCTTCTTGCGTTTAGGAACCTACGACACCAACCAAGGAGGGAGGGAAGAAGTATATACATCTCCTATTATCACTTATTCCTGAGCTACAAAGGCTCCTTGAGGAATAGCTGAGATAGTAACTATGGGCACCGTTGTAGTCATTATGGGCCCAGTTGTCTGTATGCCAAGCTGACTCTGCAAAGATTCATTCATAAATCTGTTAAATTCAGCCTCCGAAGAAATGTCAAAAGATGGAGATGACAAACTAGGGAGAGAAACTAGCGAACTAGATAGATCATTGTTATTTTGTGTTGGGTCAACTATAGAAGAAACTAACACCATTAACACTACTGGTGAGGAAGAAACATCTTTTACTCTTGTAACCATGGTAGGAACAGGAGAAGAAGGAATGGGAAGAACAGGAGATTTAGGAATTGAAGGAGTGTGAGGAGATGAAGACACTGGGACCTATTCGGTTTCACCCCGAGGAGGGGACAAAAGCTGCTCATCCTCTTGGTATTCCTCAACCTCTTTTGCAGATTTCTTTTCTTCTTCATTTGATTCGGTTTCTCCAGAGTCTTCATCATCTAATTCTTCGGATTTAGACTCTGTATCTCCTCCTTCCTCATCTGAAGATAAATCCTCAGAAACAAGCTCTTTCTCTTATGCACGAGATGTGGTAGCCCTTGTTTCTCGTATTTCAGTGGTCTGTGGAGTATTTTTCCCCACAGTGAACTTGATCCTTGTCCCTTTTCGGGATGAAGAGGGAATTGTGGCCTATTTTTCCTTGGCACGGGATTCTAGCAGAGGAATAGGTTTTTCTTTGGGAACCTCACCTTCAGAATCTATCTTGAAGGCTTTCATCTAATGGCCATTCTTGCGAAGCCATTCTACTGTGTTGTTTAGGATAGGGGCTAACCTTTCCCTCATGTAAGTACATTCTTTTTTGGACCATTCTACTAGAGGCAAAGGTTTCCCGGTGATATTGTCCTCATCATAGGAAGAATTGAGGACATCTCCCGGATCTGTGAAATCTTCAGGCAAATCAGCTATATGGAGGGCCCTGATTTGTTTGACTATTAACCTACAGAAATTACTTTTACATACATCTTCCTCATCTCTACATTCTACCCATATGTCTTCAAAATGCTAAACATGACTATGACCTTTCTTGAGTTTCTTCTTTACATCTCTGAAGTCAAAGTCATGCATGTACCTGTAGTTCTTGATAGTAATTATGTGCATCTCTGCTAAAACATTCTCAGCCTTCTACACACTTCTGATCGTGTATCTGACAATGGTTAATGGGAACTTAAAACCTGGCTTATGATTCTTTTATCGTTCTTTGTGCACTGAAATTGATTTCCTTCACAACTCCATAAGAATCCATTTGTCTGAAGGGTATCTAGGAAGCATGTAAGGACATCCCATGATAAAACCTACCCTTATGTAAGTAAAGGTTGGGAATTGTAGAAAAAAACATCCAACCTTGTTGACCGCCTTGTAGGCTTCATCTGAAATACTCTTCTTCTCCAGATTCAGGTCAAAGGTGAACAATAAAGGAGTGAAGAAAGCATCTGTGACTCTCTTGAAGTGGTGGAAACTTTCCCTCAGGTTCAATTGGTAATATTAATCATCGATAGGGGTAGAATGTCTATTACCTTTGGCAAATAAACCTGGATCTTGCCTCATTACTGCTGCTGCGTACACCAAGAAAGAAGTCATATAAAATTAAAAGTTGGTGGGCACCTTGATTAGCTGCTCATGGATTTCATCACTGATCTGGGTTCCCCAATCAATGTGTACTTTCCTCCTTCTCATGATCTGGATGTATTCATACATCCAATCTTGAAAATGAGAGGATTTAGGCAAGCCGTTAACTCTACTTAACAAGGTAATCATGTCTCTCACATCTTCTTTGAAGTCACTCCTGGGGAGTCCCTTAGGGCACCTAGAAATAGCATGTCGGGGAGTCTTCAACCATTGTGAGTTGATCAATGTCTTGGCCTTGACTGAATTATTGTCAAATATCTCTTGAGCCTTTTGGATCGTGATGGGAGTGTATTGTTCCATCTGTGGAACTTTGAAGACTATATCAAATAATTCACCATCAAGCCTCATTACAACCTGACCTACTGAATCTCTCACAGTTTTTTCTTCTTGGATATAGTGAGCAGCAACCTAAAGTACAAACTCTGTGTGATGAGCTGAAGTTCAGAAATTAGATACCATATGAAGATTGCTATGTACAGTGGCCTTCAGATTCTCATCCCATGGCCTCTGTTGGATTCTTTTCATGAAATCTGCCAGATCTTGATGACCGATCTGAGTATCTTTGATCTCATCCACCTTGGACAACACCACGGTTGGAGGTAAAATGCCCTGGTACTTATACTTCATCTTACCTTTTACTTTGGGAGATGGTGATGGCATTTCAGCTGACATTTAGGGAGCAGAGACTGATGTATTTCTTATCTCCAAGGATCTTTTGATGGAACTTTAGAAATTAAAAGAAAGAATGGTGGATTCAATGATTGTCAAGAAATAAATGTTATATGGGGAAATGTGAAATGAACATGGCAATATGGAGTCATTGTGTTTTGTCCATATGGTGCAGAAAACGAGGTGCGAAAATGAGCGTGGAGGTGAAAATGAGGAGAAATTTACATTTCAGAGTGTTAAGAGAAAAAGTGCAGATTTTGGTGCTCAGGCGGTGAAAATCACCGCTCGAGCACCAAAGTTTGAGACTTGGAGAATTTCGGGGGGCGACAATGTTGGTGTCAAGGCAGTGAAAATCATCGCTTGAACACCGACATGTCAAAAATGTTGGGTGTCATGGCGCTGATTTTCACCGCCTCGACACTTGGGTATTTTTAGTGAATGGGTGTCATGGCGGTGAAAATCACCACCAAGACACCGGTGCATGACTTAGCACTTTCGTGGGACGTTGGTGAAAAACCTCGCCTGTACACTGATGGCAAAAATCCAAGACCGATGTGCATGAAGGTAGGGAGGATTTCGCCTCAACAGTGCAAAAGTTTAAGAGGAAAAAATGATAGCAAAAAGAAATGAAAAGGACACGAGGGGAGAAGCAAAGAAAAAGAATAAGTGAGAGGAACAAACAAAGAAGAACACCAAAGATCGACGAGAAACTGAAAGCATTCAGATTTAAAGAAAACCGACAACTGAAAGGAAAGTAAAACACAAACATACCTCGATGGTGGACAATGGCGAAGATCACTGTGAAAACCGCACGCTGGAGGTAGACACCAAGGCTCGATCTCAATGGGGGAAACTCACGATCGCACGGGAGCAAAGTGTGGAGAGGAGTCGCTTAGCGAAAATGAGGAAATAACTCATGTTAGATTTAATAAAAAGCTAAAAAACAACCTAAATCACGCACATTGAATGCGACCGGCAAACTCAACTTAATTGCCAAATAGGTGCTCGGGGGGTGAAAATCACCGCTTGAGCACCAACATGTCAACAAAACTTTAGGTGCAACGATGGTGATTTTCACTACCCAAGCACCAAGAGTTAAAAACTTTTTTAGGTGTGACGGCGGTGAAAATCACCACCAGTGCACCAAAATTTAAAAACTTAATTAGGTGCGACGGCAGTGAAAATCATTGCCAGTGCACCAAAAAATAGTTAGAGTGAAAAAGGTGCAAAGATGGTGATTTTCATCGTCCGAGCACCAAACTCTTAGAAAAAATGACCAACTCCTGGGTTTGAAAGGATTCAAACTTTAAACTCGAGCCTATAGTCACCTACTCGGACTAGGTAAGATTAGAGACCTCGTAAAACAAATTTGCCTCATTTTACGTACTTGAAACACATGGTCCTTGGAAATGGACTAGTTTCATATGGGGGTTATCTGTGAATCGAGCACTGCTAGATTTTGTGATAACAAATTTGTTCAAAGATTAAACTCATACAAAGATATAATGCAAATAGTAATTTCCTATGGATCAATTTGGATTTTGTGTCCCCTTTTGGTTTCAAGTGGGCAAAGTTCTTTTACATATTCAAACACGCAAGACACATGAACAAGCCTACTCAAGTGGGGTTTTTAGTCCTTGAAGGCACAAAGATGCCCAAAAAGTTTCAACTAGGCTTTACAAGCTCAACTAGGGGTGTCCTCTAAATACCAAAAGGTTATGTGAAACCTAATCTATAGAAGAAAGGGAATACCACCAAACAATTGAGAGGAAAGGGTAACCCACTCTCCACATTCATTTCTTTTTAAAGGTATAATCAAAATCTTAGTCTAGATTAATAATATCTCTCTTCCAAGAGGCGTTTCTTTCCATTCAGCCCCACTCTTCATACTTTTTCGAAACATGAGAGCTGATCTTGTCCCTTAGGGTGATGAAATCCCTAGGAAATCCACCTTAAAATAAAACAAGATCACTTATTTTTAATCCTCAAGATCACCCTAAGATACAAGAGGAGTGCGTACATAAGTAGATATTGAGGATTAAAAGATAATGGTTTATTTTAATCCAAATCCAAATGTGAAAGATTAATTTTAACCCAATTTCCAATGTGAAAATACACACCAAGCAAGATTTTCTTAAGCAATGATACAAAAAATGATAAAGAACAATGATTACTTCATAATTTAAAAGGACAATAGTGATTAGAATCAAGGTACTAGATTCTAACGCTAAATTTAAGAAGATAATTTGATCTAATGTGAGGAGTTCCAAACTAGCCTTTGCAACCCTTTTCAATTCCAAAAGATCAAATCC
The DNA here is from genome assembly GCA_007115665.2 of Sequoiadendron giganteum. Taxonomy (NCBI): domain Eukaryota; kingdom Viridiplantae; phylum Streptophyta; class Pinopsida; order Cupressales; family Cupressaceae; genus Sequoiadendron; species Sequoiadendron giganteum. The sequence continues at coordinate 22,902,817 of CM021109.1, read as the reverse complement.
TCAAACACAAAAATAAACAACCATAAGGCATATAAAATGATAATATCTCTAATCTAGGGTTAGATTGCAAATAAGGCTTATTAGAAATGTCAAAAAATAAAAACTTGCATATTAGAAATAAATTGAATCATTTCTTAATTCCTCACTATGCTCTAATCAATTTCATAGAATAACAAATTAGATGCACAACAAAATATCTCAAGTGTGTAGTAAGTCAAGTCAGATGCATAATAAGTCAAATCAGATGCATAATAAATTAGATTAGATGCATAGTACATTGAATCAGATGCACATTGAATTGGATTAGATGTGTAGTAAGTCAAATAAGGTGCATAGTAAGTCAGCTTGGATGCATAATATGTCACCTCAAATGCACAAATCAAAGGAAAATGTGGAAAGTGAGTGTTGTTTGATATATGTATATTAAGAGCACAGTGTGTTAGCTCAAATGCACCACAAATATGTTCAAATTCAGAAAAATTCAACTCAAACGTGTCACATGTCAACTCAAATGTGTGGCATAACAAATTGAATGTGTAAACTTGTACTTGTAACTTTCAAAAAGACAAGTTTATTTCAAAATATATTGTCAACTAATCAGGGAAGTGAGTCCCATGTGTGCCAAAATATGAATGATAAACAAACAAATTTTACAAAAATAGGAACAATGCAATGCAAGTACCAAATTCACACTCAACAATCACTCAATTAAGCCCAAGATCTATGCATACAATGAAATAATAAATATTTATACTATAGAAAAGACCTTGATTTGATCCATTGTTTCTTTGATAGTAGATTAAATGTTTGACATGTGGGATTCTCTTCAAAATAACATAACCATGATATCACAATGATGTTATGATATCCAAGATAATGATAAACAATAGATAGATAGAAGATACTCTTCCTTGATAATTCTTGATAAAGATAATGCTATATAGTGATATTGATAATGTGCGAGGTTATTTATTTCTTGATAATGGAAATTCTCTAGCTCTAAGGATAATGTGTGAATGAATCAGATATTTATATGCTTCACTTGATATTTGATCAATGGTAGAGATCGAAGATAGATAGATAGGATAGTCAAGATGATAAGAGATAGTTATATCAACTTGACAAGATAATGGTAATTAGTTGACTACAACTAAAACTAAATAATGATAATAATAATTAAAAATATATGGAATTCATAATTCACCCTTCATTTTTTGCCTCTGGTTGCCAAGATCATGCTTTAATACCACTTGTAATGAAAAAATTGCATAAAAGAGGAAATATTATGCGAATGCTTGATAATATTTGAGAATAATAAGCCACTTCAAGGAGGAAAACTTCCAAAGGTATCTATTATTAGTCCTCAATATTTCAAGTCTTCCATCTCTAGATGTTGGGTGAAGCACAAATTACAATATGATGATAATAAACTAGCCACTAGTTCCTATATGTACCTTGTTTATGCTTTGAATGTCATCCAGTCCAACTTAGGCACATAGATATCACACATAAAATTAACTAAATATAAAAATATAATAATGATCATATAACTTAACTTAATTAAAAGTTAAGGTAGCCAGAAAATGAATACTCAAAATCTTTTGCATGCTGTAAGATTAAAGATGTAGAAATGATACATGTAGTGAAATAAATTATACAATAGAAGAATATGATAGGAAATATGTTGTAAATACTTGATAATAAATAAGAATAACATGCCAATTTGAGGAGGAAAACCTCCAAATATCTCCAATGAGAACAAAATTCATAATATGATAATGAAATAAGACTCGCTACCTCCTATGTATCACTTCTAATACCTCCTCCCCAATCTTATTATTTTGTATATATATGGGTACCTATAGGGCCTGATGTTGGGTGTCTAACTCCCTAGAACTAGTTGTATGGCATGATCATGATCCCTTTTAAGGAGGAATTCCCTTAGGCATGTCTCTAAAAATAACTAAGTGACAACCGATTATTTCTTATAAATATGGATGGGTGGGAGCATTAGATTGAGAGACTTCTAATAAAAATAATTGGGCCAAAAATATATCAAATAATTTCTTAAGAAACTTTTTCATTTGATGATAGCTTACCATTTGTGCACACTTTGCCTTCAACCCTCTTAGCTCTAATTTCCTTCCTTCTAATTGAAATAACATGAATAGTTCTTGGAATTTCATCTTGATTTTTTCCAAAATAGTAAGCAATTGTACTTCCAAATCAATATATTGCACCCATGGAGATAGCATGCATTGGGCTATCAAGGTGATAATCTCCCATTGATAATTTAATGCTATGACATATTTCAAAATTATTCATAGTACCACCATCTGCAATCAAGACTTGAAACTTGGAGTGAGATATATAATACGATTTAGATGACTATCCAATTTTTTGTTGATGAAATTATGAGTACTACCCAAGTTGGTTAACATTGTTACTTTCTGCATCTTTAAGAAGCCCACTACCTTGAGAGTTTGTGGGAAACAAAAAATTGAGAGTGCATGAAAAAAAATGATTGGTTGGGAATCATGTGATTCCTCATCTAACTCCATATCACCCTCTAATATTGGTTCCTCTTCTTCTTCCTCACTCGGACCTTCAATATAGAATAATTTCTTTTCATTGCATTTATGTCCTCAACTATATTTTCTATCACAATTAAAACACAACCCTTTTTCTCTATTTTCCTCAAATTGTTTTGGAGTCAACCTAGTAGGTTGAGGTAATAAATATGTAGATCTCCTTTTGCTTACCTTTACAATCCCTTCTCGCCTATTGGCCAAAAACTTCTCATCAACTTGTCTTTCCATTAATATTGTTTGTGATAAGGATTGTGGTTGGAACAACCGTACCTCATATTTTATGTGATCCTTTAAACCTCTAATAAATAGTTCCTTCAAATTTTATTTGTTCACATTCTCCACTCTTAGACAAAGGGTTTGAAATCGTTGAATATATTCCTTGGCCATAACTATTTGCTTTAATTTAGTGAGTTGGTAAAAGTAGTATCCATAAAGTTATCTCCATAATGGGTAGCAAGTTTCTCTTAAAAAATTGACCATGTGACCACACAACAATAACAAATAAATTGATTTGGTTTCAAGTGTAATGAGTTATAGCCACCTTTTGTTGACTAAGGATGTTATGAATATCAAAGAACTACTCCATTTGGAAAAGTCAATTAGTTGGATCTTTTCCATCAAAATTTCTCATATCCAACTTGGGTATGAATTGCCTTAGAAGTATAGGATCATTAAAGGAACGATCCTTCTTAAAATATGAGTTAAGCCCAAGAAATTTATGTTGAAAATTGGATTGCATCAAATGGATGTCATTAATGTCAACTGGTTTTCATTGATGTCAACACAACACTAAATGTATGAGATGGCTATTGAAAGCTATTCCCTATCGAATATGATTGTTATATTTGGTCTGATGTATTGGTTGGTCTAATGTGTTGGTATTCCCTATCGAAGATGACTGTTATATGTGGTCCAATGTGTTGGTTTTTAGGTCTACTTTCTATCATGAGACAAGCTATGATTATGATATTCAAAGATATTGGCTGACTTAGCATATACAATATATTATGTGGATTAACTATGTTTTATGGATGTTTTACTGATATAAGAAATGTGTTAACCTTATATGATGTAGACCTAATTAATGATTAAGATATGCTTGTATATATATAAGATATTTTGAGGAGTGAAAAAGAGAAGTGAAGTAGATATGAAATGTGAAGAAAGTGAATGTGAAAAGGAGTAAAGAGGTGTGAGAAGATCTAAGTCTGAATGCTTTATCAGTTATGGATCAGTATAGTTTTGTAGAGAGACTGTAGTGTGATACAATACTTTATAATCTAAGCTTCACTGGAAATGAACCCAACACATTGAAGGTGTATCCTATTAGTTCAATCTTCTGGCAGTGAGCCACTATCCTTGTAGCTTGGCAGTTAGCCATATCTTGTATCTTTGGGTCATAACCTTGTGGATAGTGAGTCCTTATTTCAGGAAGTGAACCTTATCTTAGGTAGTGAGCCTGAGCCTTATTTCAGGAAATGAGCCTTTTTGTAATCTATTTTGATATTCTCTATAGTGTGAGTTAATCCTCACCGTTATTTTTCCCTCATTGGGTTTTCCATGTAAATCTGGTGTTATTGTGTTCATGTGTTGAATTTGAGTTTCTCCATTAGCATTTGATGATTGATCATTTAAGCAGTTTTAAGTATTAGTTTTGGTGATTGAATTAAAGGTGAAAATCTTGACAACTAATTCACCCCCCTCTCAATTGTCCTATTCAATAATTGGTATCAAAGCTCGATCCATTGGAATAAGTTTAACAACTTGAAGGAGATATTGGTAGGTTGAACTAAATGGGGAAGGGATCTAACTTGGATGAAGAATTAAGAATAGGGGCTTCAGAATATGAAAATGATTTGAAAGAAAATATCAAGCAAGCAAGTGAATGCATTCAAAAGTTAAGGAATTAGATCTGAAATTTTAAGTTGAAACATAAATAAGTTAACCAGGAACTAAAGGAAGCAAAAGGTACCATTGAGAACCTAAGAATGGAACTTGAAGAAAGAAAAAGGAAGGAAGAAAATTGGAAATTGGAAATTGAACAAGGCAGGATAGAGGAAGGATGCTGGAAAGAAATTATCAACCAAAAAACAAAAAAATGTAATAAGATTGAACAAGAAGTAGTAACCCTAGAAGCTGATATGGAAAAAGAGAAATCTCATGAAGAAAGGTTCAAGACAAGTTCTACAATGCTTGATGAGTTGATTTCATCTCAAAAACTTGCAAAGGATAAAGGTGGTCTAGGAATTGAAGAAGGACAAAGCTCAAGGACTAAAACAACATTCAACAAGATGGATAATCAAAGGAAATTTCAAGGCAAGAATCAAAGAAACAATACCGATGTAGTGTATTAAAATGCATACCGTTGCATTTTCACACTTGTTTGGGCCAACCTTGTTGTTGGGAACATGTGCCTCAATCTTGTTGACTTGAACCTCCTATAAGAGAAAATCGATGAGACACCTGAGATATCCTACCAACGAGTTGTTTAGTCATAAAGGCTTGAAGTGTTCAGATTGGTGTGACATGTGATCGGTCTTGCTGAAGAGAACTATCATAGTGACTTGAGCGATCCGTGTGAGTTCCTAGTTTCATATCAACAATAGTTATCTGGCCGATGAGGTTCGTCGGTGGGACTCTTGTCGATCTAAGGAATGTATGCAAAGTAGACTGGATGAGTTTCGGTATGACTCTGGCTGATGTTCAGATCAGGGTGACATTGGTCGTCGGGATGACTTGTGAATGTCACTCTAGTGCTTGTGGTCTGGCTGAAGAGTTATGTTGGGAAGACTTCTACTGAAGTGAACTACGTTCAAATGACATTGGTACATGTGAATGTTGAACTGACTATGTTAGTCTGGCTGATAGATGAAATCAGTGTACATCTTGTCGATGAATAGATTGTTGAGTTGACACAAGACTTTAAAATGCATCTTACCAATAGTGGATCTCTAGCTGATGTGATTTGTTTGTTGTGTGTCTAGACGATGGTGCTTGTTCAATGTGACATGGTCCATCGGGATGAGTTCTTAGGATTGATCTAATGGTGTTGGTCATGCTGATGTACTTCGTCGGTATGAGTCTTGCTAATGAACAGGTTGTTGGGCTAACTTTGGTCTTCAGTTAGACCTGGGAAGTTTGGACCTACATTAGAAGTTTCGCTAATGGGATATGGTTGGTGCAAGTCTTACTGATGGTTCTTCATCGATATGAAGTATGAATTCAGCCCAGCTTTGAGATCCTTGTCTGATGGTTAAAGTCCGGCCGATGGATTGAGATCAATGTGAGTCTTTTCAACGAAAGGTTTTGAACTGTAGTGAGTTCAAGACCATTAGGGTGACTTGTGAACTTGATGAGACTTGTTGATCTCACCTCGATAGTGTTATTCTTGTCGATGGTCTGTTCCAGTCGGTCTTTGGTGTGACTCTTGGAAAAGTTCATGGTTGTGATGGTTCTCTTGGGACATTGGAGAAACTTGATCTGTTGGTTGGACTTTCTAGAATGTCGTCAATAGTGTCTGACATGCCAATGGACATGATAATGAATGAAGGTTGACCGTTGCAGACTATTGAGTTGTACAATGGAGCGGTGACTTGCTCACTTCACATCGTTGTTGTGAAGTGAATGGAGATTTGCCTCTTCGATATGGAAATTGGTGTTTGACGGTTGGACTGCAGGGAAACTGAACAAACCATGTGTACATGAAATGAATAGATCGATGGCTCGAGGATAGCAAAGGGTTCGATATGGAATTTTCTGGATGAGTGTTTGAACTTTATGTTGTACATAGCATTGTAATAGGGAGAATGTTGGTGTGAGACAAAACAAAGAAGAATGTGAACTTGAGAGGTCGTGAGGCTATGGTGGCCAAAAGGATGGATGAGTGAGCGAGCTGGTGAGATGGAATGAATCTGCATTGTATGTTGTGTGAGGAAATTGTAACATTGTGAGGATTCTAAACAATTTTGTTGTCTGCATTCTTCGGATGGACAAGATGTAAACTCCAGAAGAGCATAGCTCTGAGATTGTATTGTAATTATTGTTATTGCTAATTAATACAATTGAGATGAGTATTTTTGGAGGGTGGGGTTTTTTACCCAAAAGGGTTTTCCCCACGTAAATATGTGTGTTCATTTATTTGTCTTCCATGTTCTTTGATTTTGTAATTTGAATCTATGCATAGTGTTGAATATGGTAAAATCTACATGTGCTTTTCTCAGAAGGGTCAATGTGGGAAATCAACTGTGCTAGTTTCCACTTTATGGCATAGTAGTCATGTCTTTGAGGCAATTTGAAGAAATTAAAATCACCGAAGGCACTATTGTTATTAGATATTTATTTTTGAGATGACCCTATTTTCCTAACAAGTGGTATCAGAGCCTTCTTCTAGTTGTTGGTTCTGGGTATTTCTCCTGTGAAGATTTCTTAGTCTATTAGGCTTGAAGAAAGCTGGAGGAATCAGCTGATGATTAATCCTTTGGTGAGTAAAATTTCTTGCTTTTCTGAGACAACACATCGTGTGAAAGACATTGAAGATGGATATATTGGAGTTGATCATATTGTAATGATGTGGTATGAGGCTCCTAGTTGGCAACGAATGATCCTAATGCAAGGGGTGTGAGTTTATGCTTATGATTGTATTGCAACAGAGTGTGGTTCATATTGGGTGTCAGTGTGAGAGGCTCCCTGATGGTATGGAGATGCTTGGGTTTTTATTCAACCATGGAGTATTGTGCTTGTGCTAGGTGCTTTGACTTGGCATTGAAGGTGTTGTTCTTTGTTACCCCAATTGCATAAAGGCTATGGAGTTGATCTCTGGGTGGTCTGAAAACTTCTGAATAGTCTGGCTCTCTCGAATGCATGTCCATGCTTGTGGTTTTAAATTGGTCTAGAATGGGCCTAGATTTCCTATTCTACTTGTTCCTTTTATGGATACCTTGTACTTGCATGGTTCAGATTCATGTTCTTTGGTTGTGAAGGTTTTTTATAGATTTTCCTAAAAATTCTATGTTGATTCATATTCATGTTAGTTCATTTTTCTAGTTAACCATGATGGTTGTCTACAAACTCTTGAGTTGTCCAAATGTTCAGTGGATATGGATGTGCATGGGTGTTTTATAAACACGGTGGTTTTGTAGGTTTTGTATGGTCAAGAAAAAACTTGTGGTTTTGTGGAGCTGCTGGTAAAAACTATTTTCTAGACCCTGGTTGTTTGGGGTGTTGTTGGATGAGATAGTTGCAGTTCTACATGTAAGTGTTTCTTGTTGGTTTCCTAGACTATGGTGCTCTAGTTGTGGACATGATTGGCAAGTCAGATTTGGTTGTGATATGGTGTTTGAGTCAAATTGTCTACATTGTTGTTCTCTTTGAGATCTCAATTTTGTAGTTTCCATTGTGTTGATGGGTTTGCACTTTTGTTGTGATTCATCTTCGAGTTATGTGGTTGGTGGATTAGCTACTCATTGGCTATAGTGAGATAACTCAGAAGTGGATTGTCTATATCCATGAGGTTGATTCAGTGTTGGTGCAGATCTATTAGCTGGACTTATTTGTAGTCACTTGTGCATTAGTGTGGTTGCTTTTGGATGAGAGGAAGTATGGCGTTGAATACCTAAATAGTCAATTATGGGGACCTGTGGCGTGTGTATCACAATTTCATGGAGAGCTTGATACACATTATAGTGTAATCTTTTGACAGTGATGGTGTGGTCTGCGGGGTTTGGAGATCGTGGTGCTTCTTGGCATTGTTGTCAAATGGACATGATGTCAATTGTACTTGGAGGTTTTTCAGATCAGAAGATGTTTGGTCATGATGCTTGGAAAGCTTAGATGTCACGGTTCAGTGGGAGCTTTAGCAATGACTGTGGTGGTGAAGAATCTTCTTTGGTGTTGCAGATGTTACTAGGAGGGACTCTTAGATCTTGTTGTTGTAGAATAGTTCTTTCGCATTTGTATGGACACTATTTGAGGATGTGCAACATCTTGGAACCATGGAGAACGTTTGGAGTCTTTGGCTAAGGTTTTGGTGGTGCTTAACAGGTGATGTTTTGGATTTTGTTTTCTTGATGTCATGTTATACTCTTGATTGTGCATTAAATTTTTGGCATGAGGCATTGCTCTTGAGACCATGGTGAAGTCACTTGGAGTGAGGTATCTCCTAAGGGGGGTGAGTAGATCATGGTGTCATGATAAGTTCTTGTTTAAGATGTTTGGAGATTTGACAATGGTTTTAATTTTCTCTTTGTTTTGGGTACATTGTTCATATGCTTGAGAACTTCATGTTGAGTGTAGTAATGCAGATTGGAGTTTAGCATGAGATGATTGGTTGTTGGTGTTCATGGATACATGGAGAATAAGGTGAGGTTGTAATTCTCTTGAGATGAGAAAGGTGTTGATTTCAGTAGAAAGTCTGAGTAGCCTACACCTTGGTTGAATGTGATTTCAACAGAGACCAATGAGGATTTTCCTCTTGCATGATTCATGGTGGCTTGTATGTCTTGGAGGAGAATTTTCTTTTCCCGCTCTCGATCTTCTCGACAGTGAAGTCTATTTGAGAGGTATTTTCCCATTGTATATTTTAGGTGTGTTTGATGTTGTCTTTCATGTTATGGATCTTGAATTACCGTTTAATGGTTCTGGAGGATTCATAGTGGAAGATGGACAACATGGTTTATCTTCTTGAGCTTTTGTGTTATATCATTTTTTATGAGAACTGGTAGGAGATGCTTTATGGGCTGATTTCTTGAAATGGGAAATGAAGTATTTTGATCTTCTTTGAGAGGCTTACATCCATGATTGGTTACATGTTACATTTTTTGATATATTTGATCTTGGTGATTGAACGGTTGCGTGTTGTTATGGCTTTTCTCTTGGGGTTATGAGGGAGATCATACTTGACACAGCTCGATTTTAGAGGTGTATGTAGGAGGATGCTCTATAAGTTGTGTATATCTTTGTGGATGTTCCCTTGGTACTACATTGTTACACTTTCTATGTGTTGTCATTGGTAGACTTATTATGCCTTTGATCTTTTAGATTTGGCATTACCCATCTAGTGAGAGTACCTGGATGTGTTTGGTCTTCTTCGATTGGTTTGTACATGGTGCTTGTATTTGTAGTTGATGGGTTGGTTGTGTTGCTGGCATGAGTTTACTAATGTGGATACCTTGAAGGTATGTGATATTGGATGGAATAGCATGATTTGTGGGTGCTATTTTTAGTTGTGTGGGTTGATCAGTTGGATGGAAGCAAACATGTTTCTGGTTACTATTCCAACTGATGTTTTATCTTGTTTCAGAAGAATGTTTTCATATTTATGTTCTGGTTTGGGCCTTGGAAGTTTATGTTGTTTGTAATTTTGTATGGTTTTTTTCTAGTGCTCTGGAGTGGTCAATAATATCTTCATCAAGTGGGAGATTCTTGGAAACATGTGACTCAATCTTGTTGACTTGAACCTCTTGTAAGAGAAAATCAGTGAGACACTAGAGATATCCTGTCGATGAGTTGTTTAGTCCTAAAGGCTTGAAGTGTTCAGATGTGTGTGACATGTGATCGGTCTTGCCAAAGAGAACTATTGGAATGACTTGAATTGTCAGTGTGAGTTCCCTATTTTATATCGACAGTATTTATCTGGATGATGAGGTTCGTTGGTGGGACTCTTGATGATATGAGGAATGTATGCAAAGTATCCTACATGAGTTTCAGTATTACTCTAGTCGATGTTAAGATTGGGGTGACACTGGTTGTCGGAATGACTTGTGACTATCACTCCAATGCTTGTGGTTTGGTCAAAGAGTTCTCTCAAGAAGACTCCTCCTGAAGTGAATTACATCAGGATGACATTGGTCTTTGGGTAGACCTGCAAATTTTCAACTGACTATGTTAGTCTGGCCAATAGGTCTGATCGGTGTACATCTTGTTGATGAAAAGATGGTCAGGCTAACACGAGACTTCGAAATGCATCTTACCGACAGTGGATCTCTGGTTGATGTGATCTGTTCGGTGTGTTCCTAGACGATGGTGCTTGGTCGGTGTGACATGGTCCCTCAGGATGAGTTCTCAGGATTGGTCTTATGGTGTTGGTCATGCCGATGTACTTCATTGGTATGAGTCATATCGATGAACAGGTGGTCGGGCTAAATTTGGCCTTCGGTTAGACCTAGGAAGTTTGGACCGACAGTAGAAGTTCGGTCAATGGGATATGGTTGATGTAAGTCTTATTGATGGTTCTTCATCGGTATGAAGTATGACTTCAGCCCAGCTTTGAGATCCTCCTCTGATGGTTAAATTCTAACTGATGGATTGGGATCGGTGTGATTCTTGTTGATGAAAGGTTTCGAATTGTAGTGAGCTAAAGACCATCGGGGTGACTTGTGAACTCGATGAGACTTGTTGATCTCACCCCAATAGTGTTGTTTTTTTCGATGCTCTATTCCAGTTGTTCTTCGGTGTGACTCTTGGAGAAGTTCATGGTTGTGATGGTTCTCTTGGGACATCGGGGAAACTTGATCTATTGGTTGGACTTTCTAGTCTATCACCGATAGTGTCTAACATGTCGATGGACATGATAATGAATGAAGGTTGACCATTGCAGACTACTGAGTTGTACAATGGAGAAGTGACTTGCTCACTTCACATCATTGTTGTGAATCAAATGGAGTAGTTGCCTCTTCGATATGGAAATTGTTGTTTGGCGTTTGGACTACAGGGAAACTAAATAAACCGTGTGTATAGGAAATGAACAAATCAATGGCTCAGGGATAGCAAGGGATTCAATATGGAATTTTTTAGCTAAGTGTTCAAAATATAAGTTGTACATAGCATTGTAATAGGGAGAATGCTGGTCTGAGATGAAATGAAGAAGAATGTGAACATGCGAGGCTATGAGGTTGTGCTAGCTGAAAGGCTGGCTGAGTGGGTGCGTTGGTGAGATGGAATGAATCTGCATTGTATTTTGTGTGAGAACATTGCAACAGTGTAAGGATTCTAAACAATGTTGTTTTCTTTATTCTTTAGATGGACAAGATGTAAACTCCAAAAGAGCATAGCTCTGAGATTGTATTGTAACTATTGTTGTAGTTGATTAATACAATTGAGTTGAATATTTTTGGAGGGTGGTATTTTTTACTCGAAAGGGTTTTCCCCACGTAAATTTGTGTGTTTAATTATTATCTTTCCATTTTATTTGATTTTGTAATTTGAATCTGTGCATAGTGTTGAATCTGGTAAAATTTGCATGTTATTTTCTCAGAAGGGTCAATGTGGGAAATCAACGTTGCTAGTTTCCGCTTTATGGCATAGTAATCATGTCTTTGAGGCAATTTGAATAAATTAAAATCACCGAAGGTACTGTTGTTCTTAGATATTTCTTTCTGAGATGACCCAATTTTCCTAACACTTGCTTTATTTATCCTTCTTTATGGCTTAATTGGTCCTATTTTGTGTCCACAAGCCCTATCAATGGAATATTTTTCTAGCTAATCCTGACATTCTCCAATGCATAAATGATATCCTATTGATTTTGATCTGTGTGTCCCTAATTTTTGGTCAGGACTAAAATGCCACCTAGGGCATCTTTTCCCCCCCAAGGTCTTGGGACCCTGATTTTGAGATATCTTAATTGGGCCCCTTTTTTGGTGTTTGTACCCCAAGTTTCATCACTTCGGTCTAAGACACCACCTAGGGCATGTTAGTCCTCCTTGAGTCATTTTTGGGATTTAAATTCAGATTCTTGTGGGATTTATCCTCCTTCATTTAATGAATTCATATGTCAGCTTGGTGTGATATAATTTTGGGATATTAAGCATAGATAAGTATAAATACAAGGTTCATTCATTCATTTTCATCCTAAGCAATATAACTCTTTTGTGAGAGTATTCATAATATCAAATTGAGTTCATAAGAGCATTCAAGAGAAATTCATCAAGCATTTGGAGCCATCATCAAGATTTAAGCATCATATCAAAGGCCATTCTTGCATCACGTGTGTTGTTGTACTAATATTTGTGATGTAGGGTTTTGATTCAAGCAAGAAATTCAAGTCCATATCTTTGGTTCAAATTCCATATCCATTGTAGCCATTTCACACAAGTTTGCAGACTATACAAGGGCTTGGTGATTTGTAGCATTGCATGTTGTTCATTCACCATTTCCCTTCATTTCATTATTTCATTTCAAGGTTTAAATACCAATAAGGGTTTTGACCAAGGCAAACCCCCATTCACTAGCAATCAAAAAGTTTCTCCCATATTGCATATTTGTGTTTGCCACTAACTCATTTGACCCCAATTTCCGACGAAACCTTTCGACGAAAGCTATATAATCAGATGTATCATCAGGCACTTGTGCGAATTTTCATTCTTTTTTAATTTTTACCCCGATGTTCGTCGGAATTTCGACGAACCGTTTTTTCATCTACGTTTCAACCTGCAAAGTTAAATTGTGGCGGGCATAAATTGAAATCAGAATTTAACCTGTGAACTATTTATTGTGATAGTGTTTTGCTCGATGGTTTTCTTGGGGAAAATCAGAAGAAACTCAAGAAGATATCACCAGGTTGAGGGTAGTCATTGTCTTTTTCCAAAATTCATTTGTGAAGTCAGATTTGTACTTCTAGATTTGAAAATCATATTTTAAAGCAACATCTCATCATATTTCATTTTTAGTCTTGTGCATTTTTAGAATTTTATTTCCAGATTTTAGACCTGGCTTCACAAATTCTTTATAAGGGAATTGTTTATAACTGATGGAAAATTCTTGATGGATTTGGACAAAGATTATAGTTGCAAGGTTTCAAATTTAACCTTAATGATCAATTTGCAATAGATTTGGGAGCCATAGCTAGATAATATCAAAGGTGTTGGTTGTTTTTTTACTGTAACCAAGTTTATCTTCTAGACACATAGCATATACAATCTCAGATAATACTTCCTTACAATACCATCAATCTATATTCTAACCCAATACTACTTATCAAATCCTTATATGAACATAGTCACCTATAACCTCACTCAAGCATTTTAATTAATTCCTTGAATTAAAGCCAAAATGAGAATTACACACACCATAACAGTGAGATGAACAAAATAACCCTTGATCATTTTATTCAAGATAATAATATATTCATACAATGGAGATACATGACCTTGAAATGAGTAATTTTCATTCAGATGCTAGTACTATCTTGAAAATTAAGTACCCATGAAACTAAAACCTACAACAGAATGACACCAAACCTAAGAATAGTATCTTCACTATAATATCAGGATCTTTACAAATTCGCTCTGCAACTTCAGTTAGACTTGACCTAAAGATATCTAACTTGCTAACCTATATTTCTGGTCCTCAAAACCTTCTTATAGGGAAAATGAAGGAGCAACAAGCATCAGACCAGAAATACACCTGTCACTGGTCACTTGGACCGCCTTATGACATTTCAAAAATTGGTTACAACAGTTGAGTCTCTAGAGAATCTTCCTTTTCATCCTGTCCACTGGAGAATAACTGTTGCATTTGCCAAACTTTGAAAACTTGCACCAAAACTGCCACCAAGACATAGCTAAAATTTGTTATAACCATAACCACTGAGCTGTTAACTAAGGCATTTTTTCAAACAGTTCACTGTCTTGTCTATGCTATTGCTTACTATTATATTTTGATAGATTTTTTGCAAGCATCCATAGCTTTTTCAAAAGCACTTGTTTAAGGCTTTTAGCCATAGCAGCAAGGCAGTGAGCTGTTTGATAAAATGCTTTAGTAGATATGTATGAAAAATGTCGTACCATAGACAAGGCGGTGAATTGTTGGAAAAGATGCCTCAAAGAAATGTGTTCTCATGGTGATGGAATTCCATGACAATCCATGGCCATAGGAATTCATCATGGCATTCCATCACCATGAGACCACACTTCTTTGAGGCATATTTTAAAATAGTTTGCTGCCTTGTCTATGCTATTGCTTACTATTATGCTTTGATAGATTTTTTCCAGGCATCTGTAGCTTGTTTGAAAGCACCTATTTTTAGGCTTTTAGCCATAGCTACAAGGCAGTGAACTGTTTGATAAAATGCTTTGGTAGACATGTATGAAAATTTTGAAGCATAGACAAGGAAATGAACTGTTCGAAAAAATACCTCAAAGAAATGTGGTCTCATGGAATGCCATGACAAGCTATTGCAATTGGCAGCTGCTCCTAGTTATTAGTTATGCAATGTGAAGTAATTGCATAATTGCTTAGGTTGACTTTGTAAAAAACTATATTGTGATTGAAATTTTGTCATCTATCAGCATCTAGTTATTAGTTATGCAATGTGAAGTAATGCTTTGAGTTTGAAAGATGTGCAATGCAAAGAATGTAATCAGCGATATGAATATAAATTTCTATTTTCTACAATTCATTAGTTAAACTCTTTATTTTTTTTGCTCTCTATATCTCTAAGCTATGGAAATCGCTTTCAATTTTTTTTTAAAAGTTTTTATCTCTTGTTCTACAATTTTTTATGTTTTTTTTAAATCTGATATTTTCACGATTTTTTCCTAATTTAAAAAAAAATCTTATACTTTTTGTTTGCCAATTTTTTCCCCAAAATATTTTTGCTGCTATGATCCATACTACTCATCAGCATGTCATAATCAGAGTCATCATAAATCAATTTGATTTATGCATTGATGATTTCATCTACCCTGTCCTGCCATTGTTGCATTGATCTAACATTTCCTTGGGCATCTACAATATCTGGTAAAGTTGTGTCACTCCAGTCATCAAAACTCTTTACCAACTCTTTAATCCTCCTGCTGAAATCATCAGGTAAGGCCTGGAAACCTTGCAGTGACTTCACAAAGTCTTGAGTAGGCCTTAATTGTTGAGGCCTATTAGCTGCATTTTGAGAATTTCATTTCCATATTTTGTTGTGCAAGTTCAATATTCTGATTTTAGGAGTATAACAGTTGGAAATCATTGTAAAATCAGAATTTAATAATTTCTGGAATTAGCATTTGAAAGTATTTTTTGGGGTCATTAACTTCAGACTATCTTCTCTTTTGCAGGGGTGGTTGCATGCCGAATTTTTTTGGTGTAAAATATCATAATTATTATATTTTGTTACCTGTGTATGATTAAAAATTATTGGAGTACGTGTGAGTTTGATATTTTTTGAATATCTAAATATTCAAGCTTGGTAAAGAAAAATCATGTCAGATAATATTAGTCCAGAACAAAATAAAGAGACAGTTGCTAGATTGTGGGCTATATTGAAAAGAAAGGGTGATGGGAAATGTTATTGTCCTTGCAATAATTGCAAGGGCTTAAAGACAAGAAGACTTTTAATCACAACAACTAAGAAACATTGTAGACAGCATGGTCACATTGAAGGGGGGCATGATTATCGTCCATTGGTAAGTTTTTCATTATATGTGTTGATATTGATTGAATTTGTAAATGTTTAAATTGTTTTAACATTTGATATATATATATATATATATATATATAAAATCACTTGATCATGATCATGGTTTATTTGCGTCTATCATTATTATAAAGGTGGGGCACACTAGGGCACACGATATGAATTATCACAGCCCAGAGAATGTGGTTTTGCAAGCGGAGGAACATGGAGCTATGAATATCGAAGATGAAGTTAATGATCCTATGGAAGAAGATGATCATACACCAGAAAACACAATTGAAGATGATGGTACAAATACATTGATCCATGACACATGTAGTGGCACATCTGATCATGTTGATTGAGATGACTTTGATGATGTTCATGATTTACCTGTACTTGAGAAGGCATACGAGCCCCTTTATGAAGGCTCCCAAACAACTCTTCTCTTTGCTATATTGTTGCTGGTGAACTTGAAGGTTATGAATGGTTTATCCAACATAGCAATCTCACGGATGTTAAGGTATGTCATATATGTCATCTTTTTTCATCTATTTTAATTGTTGTTAGTTCATCACTAGTAAATAAAGGATGAAGTATGTACCTTTAATATTCTTTATATTAAGAAATTATTTTTTGTTGTAGATTGATTGGTAAATTTTTGTTACCACCATCAAATATTTTACCTCGCTCATACCGAGATTTATCTGGCATTATGAAAGATATTGGAATGGAGTATCAAGCAATAGATGCATGTCCCAATGATCATATTATATATCACAAACAACATGAATTTACAACAGAATGCCTGGAATGTCATATCAGTAGATATCGAATGGATCAACTAACAAAAAAGGTGCCTCACAAGGTTCTTCGTTATATTCCTATTATTCCACATATGCAACAATTATTTAGGTGCGAAAGCTTAGCACAATTTATGGATTACCATGCACGTAATAGAAATGGAGATCAGATTCTTTGAATTCCTGCGAATGGTTCTGCATTTAGGGACATGGAAGAAAAATGGCCACACTTTAAAGAAGAACCTCGTAATTTCATGCTTTCATTGGCAGCGGACGGTGTCAATCCATTTGGAGAGCTGAGATCTATTTTCTCGGTGTGGCTTGTTTTTGTTATCAACAATAACATTCCTCCATGGATGTCAATAAAGAGGGAGCACATAATGTTGGCAATGATTTTTCTAGGTATTTGTTTACATCAATTTTTTTTAACGTAGTAGCATCTCATTTGTCTTATTTGTTGCATAATGACTTATATGTTTTTTCATTTAATAGTCATGTACATGAGTTTATATATATTGCAGTAAAATGGTTATAATAATTATGTAATGTTTATGTTCATTCAACTAGGTAAGTACCAAGTTAAAGATATGAATGTATATATTGAGCCTCTTATCGACAAGTTACTAAAGTTATGGAATGGCGTCACTATGTATGACGTATCTAGACCAATAGGACAAAGACAATTTCAATTCCATGCAATGCTTTTATGGACAATTCATGATGCCCCAGGGCTAACACATTTTTCTGGTATGTTATAACGTTTGACTGCATGACTTTAACGATATTTAATTTTATGAAGTAGATATCATGCATGTTTTTTAAATAACCTATTCATTATATATAATTATAAAAATTGACATATTTAATTCAATTATATATGATTTGCAGGTCTTCAAACAAAGGGAAAATTTGCATGTCCAATTTGTGGTCCAAAGATGAAATCTCGTCATTCAACAAGTTTAGGAAAGTAGGTGTTTGATGAGTATAGGCACTTCCTCCACAGAAATCATAAGTATCAAGCTACTGAAAAACATCTTTTCAATGGGAAAGAAGAGACTACATCAAAACCATGAAGAATGACACCTCGCCTATGGAAGTTGGAATATAATAGAATTAATCATCAATGTTATACATCGGATCAAATTGTTTATCTATCATTTATGATATGTTTTGAATTTATATTTTTATATTGTGATGTGTTTACTCATGCTGTAATTGACAATGATTGTCGTTGTTAATTTGTTTAACTTATATGCTTCATGAAGGTCGTCAAGGCATTAATGGTCGACTTCCATAGGGACTGAAAAGTTATCCTAGAAAATTTAGTAGGTTGCCCTACTATGAGCAGCTACAAATTGTGCATTTGTTTGATACAATGCATATCGAAAAGAATATGACAGAAACATTATGGAAAATATTGGATGGAAGGCATGACAAAGAAAAAATTGTCAAAATTTGTAGTGACATTCAGGAAGCCAGTCATGCAATGAAAAATTTCATTCAATTAAATAGCGATGGAGACCAAATTAATATAAGTGCCCTTCCTTGGTTATTAACGGAGCAGCAAAGCAATGCTATAAAACAAGTCATACAAATAATTCGATTTCCCACAGGATTTGCTGCGAACATAAACAATATCATAACAAAGAAAGGTGAGTTTGGATTAGGGATGAAAATGCATGATTGACATACCTTCATTAAGGTAATTATTCTAGTATATTATATATATATTTGTATACTGCATGTACTTTTCAGTGTATTATGTTTACTACTTTTGGAAAAATATTAATGAAAAGATCATTTTATAATTGCTACAGTACGTTCTACCTCTATCTCTCCCAGACAACTTCAACAACAATGTCAAGCAAGTTATATATGATCTTGGAAAATACATGAGGTAAGTAGCGATATTTGTTCAATTCGTTGTATATTTTTGTTAAATCTCATTAATATATTTGTGCCTTGAATCACTTGTAGATGGTTTTCATCTAAAGCAATCCATAAAGAAGATATAAATTATTGGAAGAGAAGAATTCCTTGTCTAATGTGTGAAATGCAAAAGTGTCTACCTTTGACATTTTTCAATGCACAAGAACACTACCTCATACACCAAGTTGAGGAGATTGAATTGTGTGGACCTATACACACAAGGTCAATGTGGATGGTTGAGAGGCACTTGAAATTTTTGAAGGCTTTGGTTAGACAGAGAGCACATCCCGAGGGTTCTATGGTGGAGGGATACATGGTATACCAGACCATGGTGTACATTACTGAATATCTTCCTAAGTTTGCAGCAAAGATCCATGTAGATCGCATTTGGGATCCCAACTCCATTAACAAATTCGAAGGGGAGTACCTGATGGGGAAAGGTAGATTGAGGAAAGTGTCAGGTAATTATAAGATGGTCATGGAGATTAATTAGAATATATTTTACATTTGGTTTTTATGTATATTGTACTTATTTAATTATTAATCTTCAATATTGATCAATTATAAATTAAGGTCGTATACCATGGTTATTAACTAATTATACGTTGTTTCTGAATTTCAATTTTGGTTAATATAGTTGGTCGAGAGTGGGATGCACTACATTTGTACGTTGCAAACAATCTTGATTGGATGATGGTATGGATTGAACGATGTCAACAATCTGGTCGCGCATTAACATGGGAAGGTGTGGCTTCATTGGTTAAAGAAGCTCATCGTAATGGAGATTCCAATGTTACACCAAGGGAAATTGATTTAGCATATGGTTTAAGAGATAAACAGGTATGTATAAATATATTACTCACCCATATTATTTAATTATTTTGAATTATATTGATGTATATATATGTTGAGATTTTTTTCTTTGCATACATTCATCCAAGAATAAATATGTTTATCAACTGACGATATTGCAATAAGTTTTGCATGTTTGACATATTGCAGGTGAAACACCACAAGGCTATGTGGTGCAATGGTCATAAATTTCAAATCAAAAAGTTGGATGACATGAAGAAAACTTGTGATTCTGGGATAACTGCAGTCTTCCAGGTGACTAATGTTTCATCTAGAAGTGGCATACATCCAAAAGTCTCAGAAAATCAATACTATGGGATTTTGGATGATATACTTGAGTGTGATTTTAAGTCCTTCAAATTAATTTTGTTCGTCATCCTATGGTACAGGCTATGATTGAATGAAAATGATCTCGAGAGAACTGTTATTGAACATGATAATGGATTTACCATGGTTAATACAAGGTATTTTGAGCGAACTGGAAATGAGCCCTATGTTCTTCCAAGCCAATGTGAGCAGGTATTTTACTCAGAGGTTCCAGGTAAAGCGGGTTGGTCACATGTTGTTAGACATGATCCAAGAGGAAGGTCGGTAAAGTATAATGTGGTGGAAGAAGAAGATACTGAAGAAATAGAAGATGATGTAGATGATGATCAAAATCAACAGTTAGTTGATGATGTGCCTGATGAAGATGTCAAAGAGGAGGAACTAGATCATGATGATGTAGGATTTAATGTTCATGAAGATGATATCCATGTGGATGATGACATTATCGAAACTGATATCAATGACGATGATGATGATATGACCAATCCTTACAATGTTGAATCTGGATCGAATGATACAGATAAAGAATTGGATGAAGAAGAAGATCAATGACATTGAAATGTATGAGTTATGTGATTGTATTATCTATTTGATATTAATTTCTTGATAGAATTATATTTGACTTATGTGTTTACATAATTAATTTACGATGTTTTTAATTTTAATTATATTTGAATTATATTAGAATATGTTCAGTTAACAAATGTAAAAAATAAAATGGATAAACCAAAAGATGAAAGCATGAGACCACTGCCTTGTTGGGTGTATGGAGTCTAATGAAGATGTATAAAAGTGTAATCTATGATGGCAATAATTCAAAGTGTTTGGCACACAGATGTAGTTTATAACTTGTATAAATGTGCAAGTAAATGACTGACAAACTCTACTTGAGATAGAATGACAATCATAGTTATGTGATTCTTCTTATTGATCCAATTAATACTCTTTAGTTACTGTGATTGACTAGAAGGGTTTAATCTTTACTTGAAAGAACCAAATAATCACATCACACAAATACAGGAAATGTGTATCGGTAAAATGCTTGATATATCAATTTAAACAACAGAAAAGCATCAATAGTATCAACTACTTGGAGCATGAGATGATTACAATGACATTTCACCACTTAAGATAGTCATTTAATTTGGAATTTGGTAGCAAGCTCTAAGCTAAGACAAACAAACATAGAACCTTACAAACACATACGATTTAGGCCAGTGCCATATACTATTGGGGAGTCAAATTCACAAATATTTAGACTTCCATAATAGGTTCAAACACATAACATATAAGATCTCTGACAATATTGCATTACAACAGTGTCAATTTCTATCTAACTCAATACTTCTTATCAAATCCCTTTACAAACATATCCATCTATGACTCCATCCAAGCATTTTAATTTACTCTTTGAATTAAAGCAAAAATGGAAATCATACACACCATAACCCTTGATTATATTATTCAAAATTGTGATATGTTTATACAAAGGAGAGCCATGAGCTCTAAATATATCATTATAACTCAAATTCTAGTACTGTCATGAAACATCAAACCTTCATGCTGTTGGAACTATCAAATTTTGACAAATTCATTATTTCTTCATGATTATTAGTCTCCCAAAAAAGATTCATAATATAGACAAAAAAATCCTCACATAGCATATTTTACCAAAATCCGATTTAAAATTGTGCCATAACACCCCATAAATTTCATCTGACACTAAAATCTTTACATATGAAAATATCGGCATAAGTTGATGCAAGTCTCATTGATGATAATATACATATCCTAAATGTATCGTCAAGACATCAGAAGGGTCACACCGATCAAGTTATACACAGAGAGAATGCGGGTTTGTATATCTTATCGGCAAGACAAAAAGTATTGGTGTGACGATGTAAGGTCACATCGAGCTAAATTACCTTTTGCCAATTGGAATAATGTAAAGTCTATCGGAGAGACTTTGGTCATCAGAGAGAGATTTTAAAACACTACCCGTAGCGTTATTAGTCTTACCGATAAAGCAAGGGGAGGACTCACTCGGTGAGCCAAATGATGCCGGGGAGAATTCAGAAAGTCTTACAGACCCCTCAGGTTACACCGACAGAACTGAACATACAAAGATAAAGGATTTCGAGAAGACAATGCGCATGGTCTCGCCGAAGAAAAAGCGTATCAGTGAGACATGTCACCACGGGGAGATCTAAGAGACATCACGGCGAGTATTGTTTTGTCATCAAAACAAATACTTGGTCATGGTGACATAAGTCAATAAAGTGATCATCTCGGTGAGATGAAAAGCTTTCAGAGTAAGGTGAAGAACTGTTGTCCTGATTCATTAAGTCTAGGCAATATTTTTTTGGTGAAGGTCATGGCGATAAAAAAGTAGAAAGAAAGAAACTATCGGGGAGACTTCTGATGTCAGGGAAACTGCAAGACATCTTAGCGGATGGGGTGAACGTTGAATAGGCGGATCGGCCAAAGGTTTGAAATGTCTTACCGATGTGATCTTATCGACGAGACGTCAAACGGGTCATACCGATAAAGTTATACACTAGGAGAATGCAGGTTTGTATTACTTATCGGCAAGACAAAAGGTATCGGCGTGACGATGTAAGGACAAATCAAGCTAAGTTACCTTTTTCCGATTGGAGAAAAGTAAAGTCTATCAGAGAGACTTTGGTCGTCGGAGAGAGATTTCAACACACTAGCCGAAGCGCTATTGGTCTTGTCGATAAAGCAAAAGGAGGACTCAATCAGTAAGACAAATGATGTCGGGAAGAGTTCATAAAAGTCTTACTGACCCCTCTGGTTACACCGAAATAATTAAGCATGCGGAGATAAAGGGTATCAATAAGATGATGCTCATTGTCTTGCCAAAGAAGAGGCGTATCAATGAGACATGTCACCGCAAGGAGATATAAGAGACATCACAACGAGTATTATTCTGTCAGTAGAACAAATTGCTTGGTCTCGGTGACAGAAGTCGATAAAGTAAACATCTCGGTGAGACAAAGTACTTTCGGAGTAAGGAAAAGAACCATTGGCCCGATTCATTAAGTCTGAGTGATAGTTGTTTCGGTGAAAGTCATGGTGATATAAAAAGCAAAAGGAAAGAAACTATCAGGGAGACTTGTGATGTCGGGGAAACTGCAAGATGTCTTGGCAGACGGGTGAACATTGAACAGGCGGATCGACCAGAGATTTGGAATGTCTTGCCGATATGAGCCCTGATGTGACAGCGAGAATTTCAAAAAAAAAACTTGCAGCATTCATGTCTGGATCGGTAAAGACATTAATGGCGCCACGAAGCATAGGAGATTTTGCATATCAGGGTATGATCAATTGAAATCATTATCTCACAGAATTCAAAGTGAAGGAGAGCAAGGGAACTAGCAAAGCAATTAAGGAATTCACCTGGCTTGAGTTTGGAAGAAGTTACAGTAAGTTTCTCGTCCTCTCAGAATTCATAAAAATTTGAATTATGGAAGGCACTGGTTCAGGAAAACTAAAGGGAAGAAAACCCAAGGAGGGAAGCTAATCAAAAGCAAAAAAGAAAAAGACTGAATTGCAACCAGAAGGTACTGAAAGGAAGCTAAATCAAGACCTCATAGACCAATTACCTACTTCTGGACCTAAAGCTAGGTGTTTTGCACAGCTCAAAGTGGAAGTTGACAAATTGGACGACAAATGCAAATTTATAGGGGATGTTTGGACTCCAATTAGAGGCTATGAGTTATTCAATTCCCATTACCATAGGAGAAATCGCTTTGAGCCAATATGCAATCCATGGAGGCTCAATTTAGGGAAATTAGTGTGCCCTAATGTTTTTATTGACGTCGAACTGGTAAAATTGTTGGTCGGGCATTATGATTTGAAAAACAAAGCTATATGTGATTTGTCAGGGAATCCATTGATACATGTATCTGAGAATGCAATTGCTGAGGTTTCCAAAATGGAGGGAATATGCAGTGAGAGAGTAGTGAGTGAAGAGCTCGATAGTGAATTTAGAAGGATGGACACCATTTATAAAGGGTGGAGGTTACCTCTGCACAAAATTAGGTGTCATGGAAAACCTACTCCAATGGAAGATAGTGAAGGGCCACCCTTTCATGTAGACCTCTTCGAACCTTACCTAAAATATACTTACTACTTAGTGGGACAGGTATTAGGGATGGAGGTACCTAAGCATATGGCAGTTGTGCCCATGGTGATTGTTGCAGACATTCAGTATCCCAATTCCAGATCATTTGACTATGTTGCACATGTTTTTAAGGAGCTGGATGCAGGTTTGATGGCGATAAAGAATGGTGCTTATGTTCTCCATCTCAGAAATTACTCACTGTTGATGCACTTAGTGTTGTATTTTGGACAAGAGTTAGGCTTATGGCCCCAGGAGCTGAGGATTTCACAATCCAACAAGGAAGGTAGGCCATTGCCTATTCAATTATGGACTGATGTTTGGGATAGCAGGTTTGCCAATTCAAATTTCTTGCATTTTAAAGAATTCTTTGTGAAACCCTTGTATATATTTTTTAGCCATCCTTGTGATTATTCTTTATCTGAACAAGTAAAAAGTTTTCTTAGGCCTAGAGATTACAATGGACCAATTAACCAGAACTGGGGGGATTGGTATTTCTTAGAGAATGCCACAATGATTAGGGTTTATGGCTTTGAGGATACACCTTTCATTCTGCCCAGAACTGTCCCGAATAGAATTGCATACCTAGAAATTGTTAGGCAAATGGATTACTCCAATGTTATGAACTTAAGTTCATATGGGAAACAAGCTTTTATGCCCAGTACATTGTTTTTTAGTGATTTCACTGTATTAGCCAAGGAAGGTTATTATCTGATTCTGGACAAATTATTGCACTACAACATGAGAAGAGCACCAGTGAGATTGAACTTTGATCCAGAAGGGTATATCCACTCTATGAGACAAAAAGTAAATCTCGAAGGGTACCATCATGTGCCCTTTAAATCTGATGACATAATCAAAAACCTGGAGGCAAAGGAAGCTGAAATTGTGATTGAAAAACATAATCAAGAGTTGGTGGATGCTGAGTTGTTATCCTCCATTAAGGGGATTTCAGAAATAGACAGGCCACAAAGCTCATTTGGGAAAGTTTCAAGAATGAAGACTCAAGAGTATGCCTATGTTGCCAGAGAAACAGATGTTGAGGAAACCATGGATGTAGATACAAGACATGAAGACTATAGGTCTTTCATATCAGATGATGAATTTATAAAGACCTCGGAGTTTAAGACATTTTTATATAAGCAAAAAAGGAAAGAGATAAGGGGACAGGTTGACAATGTCACTCTAGGGAATGAGGATCAACTGTTAAAAAGCTTAAAGGATGAAGTAGACAAAGAGATGATTGACATGACCCCTAAAAAGGGGAGGGAGCTGCTTGGAAAGCCAGGTGTTATGATTTTTCTAGGTTTGGATATGAATTCTGCATTAGTTTTTGATAGTTTCTTAAAAGATAACAATGCTACCCACAAGCTCAATATAGAGAAGGTGACGGAGGTATACACAGGATCAAGATACAATCCTGATGATAAAACATTCATGATTTGGGCCTTGTATCCTCCTCGCAAGAAATCAATTGTTATTGATACTGAAAAGGCATTCGAACATGTCATGACCCTAAAGGCTAGGGAGGTTGATCCTGTAACGACTGCTGATATTGGGATAAATATAGCCAAGTTGAATAAATCCCAAATCCAAGCATTGATAAGGGAAAGGGAGATGTACAAAACCAATAATGAGAGGATGTTGAGAGAGAATGAACGCTTGAAAGACTTGGTAGGTGGTGTAACAGAACCAACAAGGATGCTCACTCAAGGTGAGAGTTCACAGAAAAAAGACCGTTGGGAAGGGTCAACTGCATACTCTCAAGGGAGAATGGATGCATTTGTTGCAATAATAAAAAAAGGTAGGTTGTTTTAACCACTTGGTTAAATAAACTCTGGGGAAAACATTCACAGTACGTAGATGCAATAAAGCAACACAAGAGAGTGGATAGCAGAATTTAGGAAAGAATTGAGGAATTGGAGCAGGATACTCCTAGTAATGAAGAGATTGAAAATGCCAATTGTATTATGGATAGGCACAGGGATTTCTTTGAGTTACAAGGGGATATGCAGGGATTGACTGAGGCTGTTGAAGATAGATTGACCAAGTTATGTGATGATGAAGGGAAAATGAAGGAAGCAACTACATGGAAAAGTGAGTGTGAAACAATACTCCAAGAGATGCTGGAGATAGCCACTGCAAAAGATGTGATATTGGATGCAGCATGTGAACAAAATGAATGAATGATAATGATGGAGATTGTGATCCACGATGCATTGGGAGATGTCGACACTCATGAGCATGAGGATTATACGGAGCATATGTCTGCAGTGCATTTGTGGCTTAAGAGAAATTAGTTAATAGTGGATTTGTTAAACCTTTTATGCTTTAAACCTTTTTGAAAAGGCACGTCCTTTTGCAAACTGATGTATAAGTAACTGTTGTTGGATAAATGTAAAGGGGTGGAAGATAGAATTAGAATAGGATAGACTACTATAGGCATGAAATTTTCAGAAATGATGACATTCAAGGAGACTATGTTACATGTATGAACTTTGAAGGAGATAATGAAAGACTGTTGATTTAGTGGCTTCATTCTGGCATCAATTGTTTGTTGGATTCTTGCGATTATTTGATTGTCTCCAATCTGATGTTTCTTGGTTGTTTAAATTGAAGTATCAAGTATATATTCGATTTATCAATACACATTTGTTGTTTTTGTGTGATTTGGTTTATTGGATTCTTTAAAGAAGAATTAAAATTCCTTTCAATAATTTATAGTAATCTGGGAATGCCATTTGGATCAATAAGAAGAATCGGATAATTAGATTTGATATTCTGCCTCAAGTAGGGTTTATCAATTACACTCTTGCATGTTTATACCAGTTGTAAACTCATAGTTATATGCCAAACAATTAGAGGACCTGCTAGATAGAAACCATTCATTAAAGGCTTTCATTTGACTCCGTTTTACCCAATAAGGCACTGGTCTCCCTTATTTACATTACATTAGTTTTATTCATTTCATTTAACATCTCTTAATTGAACATATTAATTCATACCTTGATATTGCATATACAATTTATACCAAAGTAGGATCATATCTTTCCACTGTTAAATTGCCATTTGTGGATAGTTAGATCAAGTAGGAAACATAAATTGAACATATTAATTTAGTATAAGAGTCAACCAATCATAAGGAAAACATAATATGAAGATGAATTTTCTCAAATCTTGTGGTTGTAGATGCCCTTTTGAAATCTATGCAAAATGTGGGAGGATAGACAAAGCTCATGAACTATTTGACACAATGCCTCAAATAATTGTAATCTCATGGAATACACTCTAATTAGAAAAGTCTCATCACTGCCCTCATAACAATCTATCAATTTGTTTTAGTGTCTATTGTGTTATACCCAATTTGGGACATGGGGTATAACAAAATAGACACTAAAATAAATTGAGAGATTACAATTCTTTGAGACATTTTGTCAAATAGTTCACAAGCTTTTTCTATCCTTCCACATTCTGTATAAATTTTAAAAGGGCATCTACAACCACAACATTTGAAAAAAATCATCTTCATATTATGCTTTGATGGATGTCTATACCTTGTTCCAAATCTCCCATATTAAGGAAACCAATAAGGATTTTGGTGAAGGTTGTGGAATTTTTCTTTGCATCTACCAATTGCATTTGTTTGAAAGTTTCTAAAACCTTTTCAACAAATCCATTATGTGTATATTCTAAAATCATTATAGTACACAATTTCACATTTATTTGGCTTTGCATCTACCAATTGTATTTTCTTGAATTTCCCTACAATATTTTCAATGTAGATCTCTTTTGTGGATATCTTATAGTCCTTGTAGTCCACATCACTTTGTTTTTTGAAGAAACTATTACCATATATTTCTTATTTATGTTCTAAATTGGATACATGTTTATAAGTTTGATATTACAATTAATAATATTAATTTTGGCAAGACATTAAAAGATTTTGTTGATTTTAAAAATATATGCATCCCAATGTAAAAATGCCAACAATGGAAGCAATGATTGTAACACATAATTTTTGATGTAGTATCCAATTCAAAGGATCATGTTACAATTTAGGGTTATGATTGGGTATTTAATTAGGGTTAGGATTTAGTGTTCGGGTTAGTGTTAGGTTTAGAGTTAGGGTTAGGGTTAGGAAAAATAATGTTAGGATTAGGGTTAGATTAGGGTTTATGTTTTATGGTTAGGGTTAGATTTAGAGTTTTGGTTATGGTTGGGATTAGATATGAAATTAGGGTTAGGGTTTAGGATTACAATTAGGGTTATATCTAGAATTAAGTTCTAGGGTTATTGTAATTATGATTAAGGGTTGTTTTTATATTTGGCTTAGAGTTGGGGTTAGGATTAGGGCCAGCGATAGGGCTAGGGTTAAGTTTAGGGATAGGTTTAGGGTTATTAGAGTGAATGCAACTAATTAATAAAATAAATAATATTTAGGGTTAGGGTTGGGGTTAGATTTTTTGTTGTGGTTAGGGTTATAAAGATAGGATAAAGGTGAGGGTTAGGATCAAGGTTAAGGTTTTGAGAAAAAGGGCTAGGTTATGATTTGGATTACCCTAAACTCTAACCATAACCATAAACCTAATCCCAAACCTAACCCTAAAGAAAACACATAACCTAACCCTAATTGTAGTGTTTGAGGCTAGGCTCAAACACTATATAACCTAACCCTATATAACCTAACACATAACCTAGCACTAGAAAAAATTCTTCTCCCAAACAATCTCCTCTACTTCTATTCATGCCTACTAGAGTTGCAACATTCAACATTGGTGCTTCAACCATTCATTCAAAGCTAAGAATTTGAAAGCAATGTTCATTTGTAATATAATTAATCATTTAACAATATTATAATTATTATTAATCTAATACAATATTAATATTATTAATAATATACCAATAATATTAATAATCTAATATAATTACTATTAATCTATAGATTATATATAATCTTAATATATCAAATATATCATTATAATTCATATAATGTAATATAATATTGTTATATAATATATTAATATTATAACATCACTATTAATCAAAGTTCTTTAATATTTATGTCGAGTTTTACTACATTATATGGCAGGTTACTAAAGCGGCTCTGAGATGCACGTGCTCAAAATCAACGATGATGTTATAATCTTGATGAAAAGTTGCTTGATGGTTATGTTCAGTGCTGGTGACTACTATGAATGAACACGATTACCGATGGTGGAGATCAACGGTTGCCCGCCCTGGCGTGATACAAAGATGCAAGGTGTTTATTGATTGCGATATCACAGGCGAGCGCCACGTGTCTTTCCTTGGCGATGCATAATGTGGTGGGCCCTTGGTGTTGAGATGGAGATTACATCAGCCTTTTGAAGGCAGTCATTCGATAACTTCTTAATCACAAGAAGATGTGATTTTGGCCCCATTAGGAGAAGAATAAAGAACAATGGAAAAGATCTAAAAGTTGATTCTCAACATGAGAATGTATTATACTCATGAGGTAATAATAATAAAAAATAAAAATGAATGTTATTATTGTAAGAAAAAGGATCACATAGTGTGGACTTGTATAACTTGAGCCAATGATGTTCTTGAGGGAGAACTTAAAGAAAAATAAAATGATGTTAGCTTAGACTATATATATTTGTTTGTTTCAATCAACATGTTTTATTGTGAGGAATGTAAAACTTAACGGAGGGTGTTGGAATATTAAGATTAACATTAATAAATTCACCTTACTAACTTATTAAAGGTGCTACTTTTCATAACTTTATAGCCCAACTATTCAATGGTCATTTTTCTAATGACTCCTTTCTCACTCTCTTGGAGGACAAACGTGACATTATTTAGGATATTCAATGCCTAGATTATTTTTGGAAAGCTTTAAGGTCAAATATATAGTGGCATAAAACTTAATGTTATAGGAAATCATTCTTAGCCAAGCCCAATTTGTTCAATTCCTATGGATAGAAGGGGGTTGATCATAAGGAAGTGTTGAGATTCCTAAGCATTTCTTTTACCTTTTAGGTTTCTCCTTCCTCTTTAAGGAAACATATCATTTCTAGAGCTGGGAAAAATTATCATATTAAATTATGAAGCCCCTTTCTTTAGCAAGGAGATTCCATGTGTGTTCAAAAATTCTTGTTGCACACATTTCCATTACTCATGTTGCTAAGAACCTTGCAAATCCTCATATTTGAAGATTGAAAAAATCCAAAGGTATATTTTATGGCCTCCCTTTAACCAAGGAAAATGGTTTCACAAAGTATCCTAGGAGTTTTATTATTTCCCTCATGACTATAATAGGCTTGGCTTACTTTATATTCACTACTCTAAATGGCGCCATAATAGGCTTTGCTTGCTTTATATTCACTACTCTAAATGGCGCCATAATTTTTTTAAATTTAATTAACATACTCTAAAACCTAACTAAAGCAGGTTGTAGCTCATCAAATTGGACAAGTGAAAGGTCAATACCAGAGCTGAGGAAGACTTTGGAGGAGTGAAAACAAGGTCAATACTAGTGCGATGAAGAGTTTGGAGCTAAAACAAGGTCAATACCAACGTCGAGGACCAGGTTGAGGGCACTCAGGGAAAATCGATGACCAAGGGACAATGAGTACTATAAGTTTGGCACCCCCATTCTCTTTAACCTGCAATTTTCATGCCTAGTTTCCAAAGATCTTCTCGTACATTGGCCCCCCCATTCTCATAAAATGGTATAAGATAAGACAGAAAAAATAAAATAGCTTAGTCTTTCACATTTTTATAGTGATTACTAGAGGCACATAGACCAATTCTTCATAATAGAAGAATTTGATCATACTTTTCCAATGATGGCATTATGAGAAAACCTTAGGTTAAATGAATAATTCCTAGCTAAGTTCTTGAAATCATGTCCAACCGTATAAGAGAAGACCGCTGCTATGTGTACTTGGATAACATGGAGAAAGGCTCTTTGGGCTCTTTCATCAATCTACGTATTGTTAAATTTTAACACCTAAAAGTGAGAATGAAGAATCTTTCCTAGAATGGTGGCCAATTATGCTTCTCAACACCTAGATTACAAAATCCTTGTCAATATCATTGCCATCACAATTAAACCTATTGCTTGAGATATAGTCATAGAGGTAAACAAATTGGCTTTCTTGATAGTAGATACATTCTAGACTATTCAATCCTTGCATTGGAGATTGTTGAATGGGCCCAACAAACTACTCATGATGCCCTTACTATTAAGTTAAAAGTTTGACAAGGCATATGATTGCATCAAATGTCCTTTCATTTATAAAAGGCTCAAATGGATTTATTTTCAACCCTAAATTATTATCACACATACAAAATTACAAAATACTAGTTAATGAAGAACCTTCATTTGAAGGTGATGTCATCATGACCTTTGAATGAAGAACCTTCATTCAAAAATGATGCCATGTCAAGACTTTCAAATGAAGGTATTTTTTATTTTAAATATTTCATGTCCAAAATGCTTTATAAAAGGAACCTTGGTAGGAAGGACCTTCAAATGAAGACCTTAATTCAAAACAATGAGACATAAGTCATTTTAATACCCACTCCAAAAAGGTAACGGCCGAATATATCTCACCCAAGGTTTTACATGGAACATTAGGATTTATATGAAAGCCAAGGTAAAACCCAACCTTAGGTTCCTCCCAAACAATCTAAGCCAAGACAAGGGCAAAACATAAATGGAATTTAAAGAACAAGATTTGAAACTCCATCAAATCCACCATGATGCACACCAATCCACCGAGTTATAGTTCCAAGACAGTGGGTGGATTGGTGGATGTCATTTCTATTTAGCCCTCAAACCCTTACACAGGCACAACAGGGTAGTCCCTGTATTTGATTGTTTAATCCCACAAAACAGTGATTGAGAACTTCAAAAAAAATGCAAATGAAAGGGAACACATATATTTATCTACACCAATGATCTCAAAGCATTTCAAGCTTGTATGGATCCATACAACACAAAATAACTTCAAAAAATTTGTAAAAACACATAAAATTGCTTCAAGAACGTGGTATCTGATATGAAATTTTGGTGTCAACTCCTCCAACAATTGCAATGGGATGGGAATACAATATGATAGAAGTGGGATAAAAAATGCATCGTTTGAAGCATCAAACCAATATGCAAAGATGAAAGAAAGTGCTAACCCCTTAAACTGAAAAAGTTCCTTTTAACTTTAAGTTTTTTGGGTAGCCAATTCTTTTAAGTTATCAAATCCTACCATCATACATAATCAAAATGTTGTTGTTTCAAATGACTATAAGCACTAACTTTCACTATTTGAAGATGTTGAAACCTTTTCATAGAGAATTAGAACATTGATGCGACCACTCATCCTACCTTAAAACATACCAAAAGCCTCCTAGCAATTAGACATAGGAAGATTTAAGATGACTTAAACAATTTTTATTGCCAAAGCATAAACTTATGATGACTTTACCAGGCCTAGTACACACTCCCTCCCTGTTAACCACTTAGACATATGGAAATTAAATGTAGATTTTCTGCTATTTTTAGTCATGTAGGTGTCCAATAAACCACTTGGTGGTGTTTCCCTTCAAGTTTATTTACTTGAATAAAGAGAAAAAGTCCTTTGATTACAATTAGAGAATACATTTGATGCCTTGGTTGTGTAACTGGTGGACCATAGTCACATTTAACACTTGTTACAAATTTTGGGAGTTAAAACGTTAAGTAGATTTGATTTTTGATGGACACATTTGGACGGTAGTAACAATAACTTGCAATCTATCAAGACTTGATTACCTTATAACCTGTCAATTTCTAGCGATGAAATGATAGATTAATCATAATGTCACCTTCAGATCACATCACCATGAAAGAACTTCATCCAACATCCTTATGAGTGCAAGTACCACAAAATAGGTATTTGTCAGATTTGTCTTCCTCAAGCGAGGGAAATTTAGGAAGAGAAGAGGAAAGCGAGACATGTAGTAGGTCTAAAAGAGGGAGGTCAACTAGAGGTCAAAAGATTAGAAGAAAATTATTTGGAATTTTTTCTTGCTGAAGGGGGGTCATGTTCTTATTATGATGAGAGCATAGGTGACATCGAGGTGCCCTTGAGGTACAAACATCTACGGAAACAATGGGTACCCAAGGAACTTCCTCCAATAAACACTGATCTTTGTGTCAACGAGAGGATATATCGCATAGCACCATCATCGTTACATGGTTTGGGCCTATTTTGCATGGATGGCATAAAAGTCTGTTATGACAAAGTTACTGAGTTGATGGAGTATGTTGGACCCTGTTACAATTACAAAGCTTGGATGCAGCTGGTTTGATATACACGAAGTATGTGTAGGTATTCACTATCAGCAAATTATATACAACTAAAAGATATGGATCAAAATAAAGGAGTGGATAGGTACATTGACAGGAGGCCAAAAGAATCAGGGAATATTGCATGGTTTATAAATAGTACATGACCTGGGTCAACAAATAAGCAACCCAATTGTATATTCGAGGCACGAGAAGGAAACCGTGTATTCATATGTGCGATAAAATCAATAATTGCAGGGGAAGAGTTGCTAATCGATTATAATTTGAATCACT
Organism: Sequoiadendron giganteum; assembly: GCA_007115665.2. NCBI lineage: Eukaryota > Viridiplantae > Streptophyta > Pinopsida > Cupressales > Cupressaceae > Sequoiadendron > Sequoiadendron giganteum. The sequence continues at coordinate 22,869,186 of CM021109.1, read as the reverse complement.
TAGATACAAACACAATTACTATGGGGGTGGTATGTACTATATATATACCATTTTACCCAACCTCCAATTAATGACTCCAATATACCATTTTATTATTATGTTTTTTTTCATAAGTCTATTGGTTTCATTTCGATAATGTTTTTTATATTTAATTTTTGTCACAGCAGGACATTGATCATATGAGGAAGGCTCCGGGCCAGAGTGCAAATCGCGATCCATCTTCAGGCGCTTCTATCCGATAGGTTTACCTCATTGTAATTGTACAAATTAGATATGAGCAAAATGTTTTATTATTATGTTTTTTTCATGAGTTTATTGGGTTAATTTTGATAATGTTTAATATTCTTGTTGCAGTTGGCTAATCAGGGAAAGGCGCCAGTAGTATAGGAGACAATCCATATGGAGGTGCAGTCACTATTATGCAATGATGACATTGCATTTTCCACAAACCCTGTGGATATGATGAGGAAGGCCCAAAAAAAATGCAATCAAGAAATCCTTCAGTTGGTATTCGTAGTGCCTCAAATAGATGAGATAAGAGAAAGGGTTAAAATATTGTCTGAGAGAGCACAGAACTTGGAAGTAAGCTATCATGAGATCTTTAATTATAACATAAGTTCATTCATGGTTTTATATTTTGTACTCTTTTATGTCATGAACTAAAATATGTGTTATTTTTATAGGATTATTTGCGTCCTCATGATCATGCTGCTGGTCGTGATCAAGGTACTGCAAGTGTTTCCCGGGAAGTAGGGGACGGTACAAGTGTCAATCCTGATCTTCCTACGCATACAACACATCATCTGACCCCATCATCTATGCCTATATTGTCATCTGAAATGTTGGCGACACATACCATGCAGGCATTCAGTAGTCCACCCTCTGGTAGCAAACACATGCCACTACATGTGTCAGTACCTGTGGATGTAGAGACCACTACTACTGGTGATGTTTTAGCAGCATTTCTTGGATCTTCCCGTATTACTAGTACAGGAACATTTTCGGTCACATTTGTGGTGACCAAGGATTTCCTTCCCATAAAGATAGAGAAGGTCCCAGGTACTGTAAAATGTTTTAATTATTTTTTTATTTTTTTAAAAGTAAGTGCTAACAGTGGGGATAGCACCCTATTATATTGATTTACAAAATGGAAATATTTGCCTACATTATAATTGCATGTTTATAGCCACTATATATCCAACTGTATGTTTATCATGCTTTATGCTACTACATAGCTATATACTACTCCCAGTGCATACCCCAGCTTTACTGCATATTTCATTCTCCTTTTGTTGAACCAATCCTCATTTTGAACAAACCTTGCAAAGGCATTCATGTCATTGTTGATTATGCTTGCCCGATATACATCCCATGCATTGCCTAGGAAGCAGCTCATTGCCTTGGTTTGGTGTTGCGAGCTACTAGTGCATTCCTCCCCAGCTTCAACCTCCACTTCTTTCCCATCTCCCCCTGCCCCATTTTCTCCAAAGATGTATTTCAGGGAGCTCACCATACCTTCCACGGGCAATTCCAAGATAGCATTTGCCACTGCTTCAATGTTGATCAGCGTAACAAAACCCCCAAGCTTCTCCACCAATACTTCTCTGGTGCCCAGAACATCTATTAATAGGCTTAGGACTACCTCATAGATTCTGCCATTGCACAAGTGGTTCCCCTCCTACAGGATCTCCTAGGTTATTTGCTCTATTGCTTCGATCACTTGCAGGGAACCAACTGAGAAAATTCTTTTGCACTGGGCTCTCAACATCTCGTTCGAGCAGATACAGTGCACACCGAACTTATAAACCATTGTCCTTCTGAAGTTTGAGTCTGGAGCAGTGCCTTAACACCTTTTATCCCTTGGCTTCCAATAAATGCTTGCGCTTGTCCCATGAGTCTGGCACAACTTCCTAATGCTTTGGCTAAATGTTGCTCGAGTCTTATTTGTTATCCCATCCGATTGTCCCAACTCACTGCTTTTTAGAGATTTCAGAGATCTTTCATCCGCCCAAACTGTCAGTGATTCGAAGTGTTGGCAGTTCTGACCACTGCTCCATGCAGTTGTCAACTTTTATTACCTTTCCTTGATTTACTCCGTAGTTTTCTAGGAGGCCCGCAACCTTGTTAGCTTCCCTATAGACATGTGATAGGGTATATTCATTTAACTTCCAAAGAAGGGATTTGATTGCTCCTATCCAATTGTCTAGTTTCTAGTTTGGTGTTTTCCCCGATGTGATTGCCTGAATGCAGATTTGAGAATCACCTTCTATTTCTACTGAATCAATTCCTTTCTTTATACAGACTTCCAATCCCAATGCGAGCACCTCCATTTCTGCTATATTATTTGTGCACATATCTAAGTTTTTGGAAGTAGCCCAAACACCTTGCCCTTTTGAGTTTCTAATTATACATCTTGCTCCTACATGAAATGATGTTTTTTATAAACATCTAAGTGATATTTCATTGGAGCTCTTCGGGCCCACCATACGTACACGGTGGAATTCCCAAAATCAAGATTTAAAAGATGAGCTCATTAACCATTTAGTTGTGTTGTTCAGTGATAAAACATTCAACCGAACCAAGGTCCTTAAGAAAGCTGGTACCTATCTAAAGTATGTGAGGGACCAATATAGGTCACATTTAGAGAAGAACAGAAAGTACGAGTGTCCCCCCATGATTTCGAAAAGGGCGTGGAAGGACTTGGTGTCGGATGGAAAGGAGAAGGTTGAAAAAAAGAAAGGAAAGATACCACCGAGCCAAGGAAGTTATGTGATACTATCAACAATTTAATTATATACTGATTAATCTTTCTTTTTACATAATCTAACATATTTCAAATTTTTCATAGGCTACCCGACACATCGAAGGCAACAAAGGCAAGACTAGAAAAACATGGGCAGCACAAACTTGGCTCTGGTGGTTATATGAAAGTAGCCGCACAATTTGTAAGTATCAATAAATGAAATATTGCATCCAAATAATAAATTGCAAACAATTTTGGTTTTATCACACCATAGAAGCAAAATTCATGATCGCATGCAAAAATGCAGGGCTTTGATTTCAACAGAGTGCCCATAGAAGAGGACCTGAAGATTGCCTTCAACCAAGGCTATGGAGCCTTGTCTGAATAGCTAAGATTCTTGACCGGGCAAACACAATCTTCCACTGCATCCAACACACAGGTAAATAAACTCAATAAAGTTTATTTCAAATTGAATACTTGTTCAATCTGTTCAATATTAATTTCCACCATAATAATATGCCTATTTGTTTTACACAGATAAGCAATGATAATCCTGCACATGACATTGGAATGCAGCCTGGTGAGGGTGGAGCACAACCTGCTGATGAATTCCATGGTATGCATCCTAGTACAAGATGTATTCATGTGCTATACAAAACACAATATGGATTAATACAATTAACCATCTTTAATTGCATTTGGTGTATTAATCAATGTAACCTTTCCTGTTTCAACTTTAGAGCATGTAGAGCGTGATCAACATGTTGAGCATGATCAGGCTAGACAAGATCAAGAACATGATGTGGCTCCATCAGGTAAAGAGGACCACTCTAATGTTCTTTTAAACATATTTAATTGCAATTGGTGTATTAATTAATGTTATCTTTCGTGTTTCAACTCCAGATCAGGATTTAGAGGGTGTTCAACATGCTGAGCATGAGGCTATAAGACAATATCAGGAACACGATGTGGCCCAATCAGGTAAAGAGCACCACTCTAATGTTCTTTTAATTAGTGAAATACGTGTAACAATAATAATAAAACATATCAATTTAACATTTCTTTGTTACTGCAGTAGACCCCCCCTTGCATTCACGTCCATGTTGTGAGTACATGACTAGGCATACATTAAGATCATGAGCAGAGCTTAGAACAACTCAAGGGGGGACAGATGATTTTGAAAATGATACTCCACTTCAGCTACAAAAAAGAAACAAAAAAAAAGTGATTGTAATCATATTATGACAGCCATATTTTTTATAATATGTAAAAACTGAAAAAATAAAATATGTTAATGAATGAATGTGAATATGTTAATGAATAAATGTTATATGTTGATGAATGAATGTTATATGTTATCAATGGATGAATGAATGAATGAATATGTTAATGAATGAATGTTATATGCTATTAATGCAGGATGAATGAATGAATGTTATATGTTATTAATGGATGAATGAATGATTAATGTTATATGATCGGGTATGGGGAATTGAGAGTGATGTGAGGGGGGGGAAGGGCCAAATGAGCTTCCACCTTCACGTGGTTGGCCCTATTAAGTAGAGAATATTAAACTATTCTCAAAACAAAAACAAAGAGAAGCTCAATAAAGTAAGTAATGCACTTTTCAATATAAGAAATGCATCGTTTGAAGCATCAAACCAATCTGCAAAGATGAAAGAAAGTTGTAACTTTTCACTATGAATATTGTGTTGTGTGTGGATTTGGTTTCAAATCTCTGTTGATGGAGATGGCTTGTATGACAGCCAAGAAAATAGTTATCATTATTGTTGTTACAAACAGGCCTAATATCATCAATCTTGCATTGTTAAGGCCTGGCCGACTTGACTACTTTTATATATCGCCCAAAGTCACCCCGATAAGTATTTCAATCCATTTGTATCATCATCGACAAGAGATCATGTATCTCTAGGATATTCTATAGTTTCCCCGACATGGTGAGTCTCCCCGATGATTATTCTTTCGATCTCAACTATGTCGCCAAGATTCCTACCGATGTAATCTTATCGGTGTCACATAGCTGGTCGGGTAGAAATTCAAAACTTACTCTGATGGTATATGTCTTGCCGATATGTTTCCCTTGTACTTCGTCGATGAGACAAGATGTGTATCTCACCAACGAAACGTCATCGCTGAGACCAAAATCCAGTCCTCTTGATATATCTTCTCAGGAAATTTTCATCATTGTAATAGTCTTGATCTTTCACCGATATGCCTACATTTCAAAGAATAGTTTTTTTTTTTTTTAAAGTGCAATGTTTCATCGAATTTACGATTAACCACAAAAAGCGTTTGATGAATTTGCAATGTATCCGACGAATTTTCACCGTAATGACTTGCCTATTTCATCGTGCGTTCGATGAACTTCTGTTGCTATTTCAATCTAAATTATGTCGCCAAGACTCCTGCGATGTATTCTTAACGGTGTCACATAACTGGTTCGGTAGACATTCAGAACTTACTTCAATGGTATATGTCTTGCCGATATGCTTCCCTCGTGCTTCGTCGATGAGACAAGATGTGTATCTCACCGATGAAATTTCATCATTGAGACCAAAATCTAGTCCTCTCAATATATCTTCTCAGGCAATTTTGATCACTATAATAGTCTTAATCTTTCACCGATATGCCTACATTTCAACGAATAGTTTTTTTTTAAAAAGAGTGCAATGTTTCGTCGAATTTACAATGAACCGCAAAAAGCATCCAATGAATTTGCAATGTATCTGATGAATTTTCTCCGTAATGACTTGGCTATTTCGTCGTGTGTTCGACGAACTTCTATCGCTATTTCAATCTAAATTATGTCGCCAAGACTCCTACCGATGTATTCTTAACGGCGTCACATAGTTGGTCGAGTCGACATTCAGAACTTACTCCGATGATATATGTCTTGCCGATATGCTTCCCTCATGCTTCATCAATGAGACAATATGTGTATCTCATCGATGAAACTTCATCATTGAGACCAAAATCCAATCCTCCGGATATATCTTCTCAAGCAATTTTGATCACTATAACAGTCCTGATCTCTCAACGATATTGGCAATACGTCAAACTTTTGTCGTAATGCTGACGGACTTATGTTGTTAATCCGACGGTTTGGCAAATGTATGCCTCCCGTGATCCGGGTACTGTTCATTGCATGATCGACGAAGTGGTGTCGCGGTTCCGATGATCTTGCGTCGTGAGGTCGACATTTTACAGCCCATCGGGATGTAGATGAAAATTGAGCAACGGCGCTGGTTTTTGTGATTCGTCGGTCGGCCGACAATGTATCATCGAGATTCCGACGAACGGTCATTGGAAATTGGGGTCAAATCCTGTAGTGTGCAAATCTATTTTGAAGACTTGAATATCGCTTGGAGTGAAAAGTTATAAAAGTTGCAAAGTTGTATTGCAAAGTTGTCATCTTCACGGAAACTCACGTACAGGGCAAACCCAAAATTTTCATAACCAAAGATCTGAAAAGAAGCAAATGTAGACCTTGGAGCTCAAGACCACATTCAGAATTTTGAAAAATTCAGAGTGAGACTAATACACCACCTTGGGCGTCTTAGTCCTTGCAGGCATATCTTTTGAAGATTCTTTTAGATCTAGTTCTGACATCCAAATATTTTGTATTTGCCCCAAAAAATAGCAGCAGGACTACTATGCCATCTTGAGCGTCTTAGTCCTCCAAGGCATATTTTGGAAAATTCTTTGCATTTCCAAAATCCTCACAACATCTTCAGACTTACCAAGTACACATACCCTAACTTGGTGTTGCATATTTTCATTATTTGCATCTCTCATTTAGCTTATTTTAGGTCATTTTGAATATCACATTTTGCTTTCCAACATTATCTTCTCCAAGCATTTGCTTGTTGGTGAACCCCTTAAAGCTAAAAAGAAGCCCTTCCTAGGTCCTCCTCATTGTGAATTGACTCACCTTGTGAAGTTGTTAGTCAACCCAATTAGGATTATTAGGACAATATTGAATGACCTAGATAAGATAGGAGGTAATCACCCTTCCCTATTTTATTTACGATTCATTTTGGTGAAGGGTGATCCCACATAGCTGGTTTACAATTTCTGGGAGATTCTGATTTTTGCTGAAATCACATATTTTTAGAAAATATAATGATTTAAGGCTTAAAAAGTTTCATTTTAAGGATTTCAATTGAAGAGGGTTTGATCAAACCACCTTATATCAAAACCCCTTGGATAGAATCCCGCTACAACGGAGTCTCCTTTACACCTATCAAAATGTTGACAAAAAATCACTTTTGATTTACCTTTTGGGGGATCAAATGAATTCATTTAAAATTTATTTCAAATGATCATGGTAGTCCTCAAAACAAGCTATCCAATTAATATAATTTTAATATGTTTTGGTTTAACTATGTATGTGTTTTTTTAGTTTGATTAAACATAGGTTTTTCACCAAAAATCAAGCTCTCTGCTCTACACATGTGGAAAAATAACATATTATCAAAATTAAATTTTAAAAAATATGCTTAGGCTGGGTATTGATGTCCTTGATCCATTAAAATAAAATAAAAAATAATTTTGATACATACAAAAAAAGTTATGTTGTATACAGTCCGCCTATGTTTCAATTGTATTCGGTTTGACTTCGAAACTTGATTAAGGAAAAAATATTTAATAAAATACTATGAAACAAAATGAAAGTGATAGGTATTATAGTTACATATCTAAATTTGAAAAAAAATATAATTTTATCCTTCATACAAAAAAATTTGTGTTCTATACGGTGAGCATCACTCCTTTAAAATGTTGTTTTTTTTTAAAAGCCAGCTTTTGAAGGAGATAGAAAAAGAAGTACAATCTGATTCCAATTTTTTTGTAAATAATATATTTAGAATTTATAGACAAAATGTCACAAATCACTAGTTTTCATCATCTTCAAATTCCTCATGGTTTAGCCGCTATAGGAGCCCGAATGTGAAGATTTAGTTAAAACAAATCAGTTCAGTGTCCAGTTTGCCCAAAAATTGTAAACTAGTATTGTGGGATCACCTTGAACTTAGCCTCTTTGAACATTCTTATTTTTCTTATTTGGAGTCCTTTAAAGTCCTAGATCTAGACTGCATTCATTTCATCTTGCATTAGTGAAAGTGCATCTAGGGTTTTTTTGCATCTTGCATTAGTGAAATTACATTTAGGGTTTCCTATTTTTGCATTAGTGAAAGTGCATCTAGGGCTTCTTGCATCTTGCATTAGTGAAATTACATTTAGGGTTTCCTATTTTTGCATTAGTGAAAGTGCATATATGTTGCATTTTTACTTTCTTGCATCATTTCATTTCATTGAAAATATGAAAAGTGCATTGTTGATTCTCTTAATTGCATTTAGAAACATTTTTATTGCATTGAAAATTCAAAAATTACATTCAATTGCTTGTTAGTAGCTACTTTTCTTTACATCCATTTGCATAGTTTACTATTTCCAAACATCAGGTCCCTGGGTAGGCAACATGAGAAAGTTGCTATCAAACTAGAATTTTTTTTTTATTGAGAAAAACCTCTACTAGGACTAAAACGCCCTTCCTAGCGTCTTAGTTCCTCTCGATTTTTTTTTGCTTGGAATCCTTTCTCTATTGTTTGTTGTTTGTTTCACTCCTTGGAACTTCAGAATCTCACCAGGAGGACCGAGATACCCTTACTGGCATCTCAATCCCTATTGACTTTGACTCTCTAGTTTCTAGGGTATGTAATTACTTTTCTGTGATTCTATGGGTTGCCTTCATTTTTTTTATTTCAATTTCCAGAATTGTTGTTATTCCAATTTTTTCACTTCAAGTGTAATTGCAAGCATAGGATATTATGTTCAATGCAATTTTTATGGTTTAACCCATGTATGATTTGTATTACTTGCTGTCCTACTACTAATAATGTGGTTAGACAAAGTGTGAGACTCGTGGCATCCCACGATAAGGCACTCATTGTGGATCTTGGGTTATCAAGCTCTCTTACCTCTTGTGTTTGCATTAGTTCACTAGGTATGGTACATACCTTTGACACCTCTTTTTCCATGTCTACCTTACCTACAAGTGTTATTCCAAGTTTTCAAACAATAGTTGATCATATTCCTCAAGAAAACATAATGAAAATGCATGAAGACCTAGCCCACATAGAAGATAGTGTGAGCACTGAAAACATTTCCAACATTGTTATACCTGCTACATATAGTATTCACGACATGATGGAAAGTGATGAAGGACTAGAAGTTGTGTGTAAAATATCTCACATCTTTGGAAAACATCTTCCTTCCACCACTAATGGTGCTCAAACTTCAAACAATGTGCAAGGAGGAAATATAACTCCTCCCTCTTCAACCATAGCATCCATTCCCACCTATACAACTCCTCAAGTGACAACAATGATGCAACCAACAAGCAATATCCTTCCTACCTCGCACATTTCCACTAGTGCTCCTTATACCTATGTGGCATCTAATCTCATACCTCCTCCCACAAGCAATCCATTCATTTTTACTTCCAACACATACATACCACCACTATATTCACCTCCATCTCACACCACAAGAAATGATCCTATCATTAACCACCTTTTACAAAGATTTTCATCCCTTCAACGTCAAGTCTCTACCATAAATCAAAATCAAAATGGTCCACCTTCATACTATGTCAAGAGTAACCCATTATCCTTGGAGATATTGAGAACTTCGGTGCCACAAGGTACATAGACCAGTGGATTTGAGAAATATTCAGGAAAGGAAGATCCTACTAATCATGTTAATTCCTTCACCGCTTTGTGTAGTGACTTTATCCTTGAGGACAAACTTTTGGCTAAACTTTTCCCCGATCCTTGAAAGACATTACCTTGGACTGGTTTTCAGCAATACCGAATAACTCAATTCGTTCATTCTATGAACTTATTCAAGCCTTTATTAACCATTTCCAAGTGCACATGTTTCCTTAAATGACATTGGCTAATTTGATGAAATGCAACCAAAATGAGGATGAAAAATTCACTAACTTTATTTTACACTACTAGTCGCTTTATTCACAAATCAGCAAGAAGATTCTTGATTCTCACCTTCAAAATATATTCATAGAAAACTTACAAAACAAGATAAGGGATAAGCTTGCTATGATGAAATTTCCTTCCTTCATGTAGTTATGCACTGCCCTTCAAGATTATCAAAATGTTGTAAGTGCTAGTGAACCAAAAGCTACCCCTATCCATCCTCAAAAGTTTTAACTTCAAACCAAAACAATTATCAACCTTTTAGAATATAAACTAAGAGTTTCCTTCAACGAGATTCCACCTCTCAACCTACCCAACCAGTCGATACCCAAGTAGTTGCTATAAAGAAGAGTAATCCTTATATATTTGGGGATCGACAAAGGAAATTTACTCCCTTAACCGACACACTCCACAAAATCATGACCCAGCTCTTAAAAAAAAACATGATTACCTTACCTATCGTTCGACCCCTTGACCCTAGCAAACCATTACCTCTGAGCTTTATACACAATGCCTATTGTGCTTATCACCAAAAAAAAAAGGACATGATATAGAACATTGTAAGTGTCTTAAACATCTTGTGCAAGACCTCATTGATTCCAATCATATCCTAATTTGATGTGTGAATGAAAAAGGTAATAATTCTGTAGCTCCTCCCAACCAAAACTTGCAAATATTTACCAATCCCATTCCCAACAATAATTTCATTTGTTAAGGCTAGCGAAACTAATCCCAATGTGATGAATGTCGACATGGATGATGAAAATATGAGAAATCATTAACAAAGTCCTATGGAGGATGATGAATAGACTCCTACAGATACTAATGAACAAATTCATATTGATACAATGATAGGAGTGATTGACATTAAGCCTCATAAATAGAAAATCATTGATATTACTTTATCTTCAAAAGAAACAATTAAACATGCATCTAATGGTCCTCTTTACATAGCCGGCAGAATCAATAACAATCCCATTCCTTGGATTTGAATTGATCTCATCTATGGAGAGAATCTGATCACAAAAGAACTTTTATATGTGCACGAACTCACTCAAGATAGATATGATAAACCAAAAGCATAGATTAAAACAAATGATGGTTTTTCTCATGCTACAATGGGCTCGATCACATTCCCTTTACAAGTAGCACCAAAGAAATAAAATGTATCATTCTCTATTATATCTAATTCAGACCAATTTCATGTGAAGTTAGGCTACAAATGGCTTCGCTCCATGAATGCAGTTCCATCTATTGTCCATAAGTGCTTAAAGTTTCTAGTCGGCAATGAAATATTCGTTGTAAAACATAGTGGCTTTAGAACCCTGCCCTCCTGTGGGAATTTCTCCTTAGATTATTTTTGGCTTGAGCCCATGGAACCTATAAGACAGAATGAGGACTTCCTTTTCCTATCCTACCAAAAGTTCAAAGAAAAATGCATAACCAAGCTACCCCTTGAAAAATTTCCTCCACCCATGATCGAACCTCCACCCATGCTTGAACCTCCACCACCTAAAAAAAACAATGTTAAGCCTAAAGCCCTTCCAACAAACCAAGACCCATTCTTGAATAAACCCTTACATGTTTCCTAAAAGAGACCTAGAGAAAACCAAACAAGTCATAATCTACCTCCTAAGCAGATTTATAAAGCCAAAGAGAAAGTGGTCGAACAACCTTCCATGGTTTCTTTTGTTCTTCCCTCACAAGAAGAAAAGCAACCTATGGTTGATCAACCCGCTCTTACACAAACACAATTTGAAAATCGTAATAAAAGGAACTACAATGCTAGAGAGCGTAGGAATAGGCGTCGTACTATTGCTCAAAAGATGAATGATGAAAACAACATTAAAAATAAAAATCCAAACTTGACTGAAGCAATAAGTTTGATGAGCCTCCTCTCTTACCAGAGACTATAAATTCAACACAACAAGGATCAGAACCTTCTATGGATATTATCATTCATCCTCCTATTGTGGTTAACTTGGATGATGATGAGGAAATAGCTAAAATTGATGAGGAACTGCATAATGAGTTGAATTTATTATTATCCCCATCCATGAGCTTAAACGATAACCGTGATGATCCTCTTAAACTGAGTGATCCACCATATGTTGAACTTGGTGATTCTCTTAGTACAACACTTAATGTGATCCCTCTTGCTAGTGATTTTCATTCCGCATATACTAAACAAGACTGGGATGCAGATGACCTGCTAGATGGTTGATCTGCAAGTGCCTTACTAGTATTTTTATTTTCGCTTTCATTTGCATGTGCGTATTTGTATCCCCCATGATGTTTTGTTTGATGTTTCTCTTTATGCATTCCTCTATTTGTACGTTCATTCTTCTCTATGTTGTAAGCACTTTGTTCCTTTTCTTTTTTGTCTTGTTTTTTCCTTTTGGGGATGACACAAGGTGTCAAGACACCCTATGTCTCTTGCATGTTGACCCAAAATAATTTTTCTTTTTTTTTTCTCTCTTTGTGACATTCTTCTAGTTCTATGTGTATCTGGGGAATGATGACAGTTCTGAGCAATCTAATATCACTACAAAAAGACAAATACTGACCCCGAATCCATAGATCCCTTATGTGTTTCTGAAGGGAAACCCTCTTTTCCTTTTCATCTTTTGGCTACTTTAAAGTAATTTCTCACAGTATGGTGTTAGAAAATTTTTTAAAGTGGGGGCATACATTGGTGTTATTTAAGCATGATTTCATTTGCATTTTCTTCATGTTCCTTGATGTGATTTTTTTTCTTTATATGCAATCTATTTTTCCTCTTGGTGGTGTCTTTGGGTTTGACTCCCTCTGAGAGTGTGATATTTCCTTGTCCTCCCTTGGAAGAATTAGGTTCAATGTTCCCCAAGATGGGACCTTGTATCTATCCCATCTTAGATATGGTAAGCACGATGTCCACTAAGAGTAAGACCTCACATGAACTAAGAAAAATCCCTTCGAACATCTCTCTTTCTTGTTGTGTTGCATTTTCTTTTGGTGCCTTATTAAATTCATGGAGGTATGGCTTTAATACGATTTCCTATGGCTCACCTAGTGAACAACTAGCTTCACTAGCCCATGTGAGTGTGCATTTTATCATTTTGTCTTTATTAAATTCATGGAGGTATGGCTTTGATATGGACTTCGTAGGGCTCACCTAGTGAACAACTAGCTTCACTAGCATGTGTGAGCATGAATTTTTGTACCTTATTAAATTCATGGAGGTATGGTTTTGATATGGTCCCTTGGGGCTCACCTAGTGGACAACTAGCTCCCACTAGCCCTCATGAGTGTGTGTTTTGTTTGTATAGTGGAAAACGCATTCCAGTTGCAAACCCTCTTCAAGCCTAGACTCGGTCCATTGCATTGGATGACCAGTCAAAGCTTGATATTTGACAGTTATTTTCCTTTTTCCTTTTTTCTTGTCTTTGATGGTGTATGTTTATGATCTGGTTTTGGCTTCATATATCATCTACAAGCGTGTTACTTTGTGCCTATGTTGGTCTACCATAGAATCTTGATCCTGGGGGCTTGATCATCCCTATTGATCATTGTCATCCTATCTTACTAACATTTGTACATTTGAACCCCTCTTGATCGCGTGGTTGGCTACTTTAGTGTGAGTTTGAAGCAAGTTCATCCTCTCACTAAAGTGGGGGCTAAATGTACTGTAGTAAAATGCATACCCTTGCATTTTCACACTTTTTTGGGCCCACCTTGCTTTATTTATCCTTCTTTATGTCTTAATTGGTCCTATTTTGTATCCACAAGCCCAATGAATGGCATTTTTTCTGGCTAATCCTGACATTCTCCAATACATAAATGATATCCTAATGATTATGATCTATGTGTCCCTGATTTTTGGTCAGGAATAAAATTCCACCTAGGGTGTCTTTGTCCCCCCAAGGTCTCGGGACCCTAATTTTGTGGCATCTTAATTGGGCCCCTTTTTGGTGTTTGTGCCCCTAGTTTCATCACTTGGGACTAATATGCCACCTAGGGCATCTTAGTCCTCCTTGAGTCATTTTTGGGATTTAAATTCAAATTCTTGTGGGATTTAGCCTCCTTCATTTAATGAATTTATATGTCGACTTGGTGTGATATAATTTTCGGATATTAACCATAGATAAGTATAAATACAAGGTCCATTCATTCATTTTCATCCTAAACAATCTAAGTCTTTTATGAGAGCATTCATAATATCAAATTGAGTTCAGAAGAGCATTCAAGAGCAATTCATCAAGAATTTGCAGCCATCATCAAGATTGAAGCATCATATCAAAGGCTATTCTTGCATCATGTGTGTTATTGTGCTAACATTTGTAATGTACGGTTTTGATTCAAGCAAGCAATTCAAGTCCATATCTTTGGTTCAAGATCCATATCCATTGTTTCCATTTCACACAAGTTTATAGATTTTATAACCTAGGTTTGGTGATTTGTAGCATTGCATGTTGTTCATTCACCATTTCCATTCATTTCATTATTTCATTTCAAGGTTTAATTACCAACAAGGGGTTTGACCAAGGCAAACCCCCATTCACTAACAATCAGCAAGTTTTTCCCATCTTACATATTTTTGTTTGTAGATCTAGGTTGAAGACTTGAAGATCACTTGGAGTGAAAAGTTGTAAAATTTGCAAAGTTGTAATCTTCACAAAAACTCACCTGCGGGTCAGATCTTGAAGTTTCGAAACCTGAGATCCAAAAAGAAGCAAGTGTAGACCTTGGAGCTCGAGACCACATTCAGACTTTTCAGAAATTCAGAGCAAGACTAATATGCCACCTTGGGTTTATTAGTCCTCCCAGGAATATCTTTTAGAGATTCTTTCATATTTGATTCTGACATCCAAATATTTTGTATTTTCCCCAAAAAATAGCAACATGACTAATATGCCATCTTAGGCGTCTTAGTCCTCCAAGGCATATTTTGGCAGCTTCTTTGCATTTCCAGAATCCTCACAACATCTCTAGACTTCCCAAGTAGACATACCCTAACTTGGTGTTGCATATTTTCATTATTTGCATCTCTCATTTAGCTTATTTTAGGTCATTTTACATATCACATTATGTTTTCCAACATTGTCTTTTCCAAGCATTTGCTTGGTGGTGAACCCCTTAAAGCTTAAAAAACCCCCTTCCTAGGTCCTTGTTATTGTGAATTCACTCACCTTGTGAGGTTGTTAGTCAATACAATTAGTGTTCTTAGGACATAATTGAATGACCTAGATAAGATAGGAGGTAATCACCCTTATTTTATTTACAGTTCAACCAGAATGATTCCCATCCAACAACCTAATGCTCAAAGGTACCCATCTCTTAATGGCTTTTGTTTCTCGTGTAGTAAATTTGGACATAGAGAAAAAGAATGCAGAAGTAGGATAAATCAAAATAAAATAAGTTAGAATATTGGATTCTTTGCTAGAAAATGTTATGTTTGTAACAAGTTTAGACATAGAGCTCTCGAATGCAGGAGCCAAATGATGTTGAATAGACTTGATACAAATAAAAGAATTCAATCCTTTCAAGGTTGTTGCTACACATGCAATATCTTTGGACGCAAGGATAATTAGTGTAGGATAAAGATAAAAGAAAATTCATTTGATCTTTAGATATGTTATGTGCTACACTTGTAACAAACCAGGACATATCTCAAAAAAATTCTAGAACAAAGCTGGGAAGAAAACTAATTTGAAACAAAAGAAAAAGCTTATGAACAAGATAGATCCAAAAAAATTAAAGAGATAAATGAAATAAATTTGGAGAAAGAAGGAAGAACCTAAGAAAAAGGATCAATCAAATAATCCTATATCTGCATCTGGTGTAGATATCTCTTTTAAGAACTGAACCCAGTAATGGTTTTAGGGGGAGCAATCAAAAAATACATAGAAAGCCCCTGATATATGATGTGCCATGCGAGGACACATGGCTATGTGATGTGAATCTCTATTTAGAAAGCATTGAAGAAAATTTTGGCAAAAAATATGCAAATTAGGAAATTTACAGAGCCCTTCTTGGCTCACAGTGTTTCTCAAAAATACTTGTCAATTTAAAAGTCGAAAAAGCAATAAATACAAAATTAGGGAAAATTTGATCCAACAGCATAGGATGAGTAGGAGGTACTGACAGAATGAAGTACAGATGATGATGTCATAAATTATCTTTTTATGATGAAACCCTAAAAGCAAGAAATTAAATAAGGATGATTGAGTGGTCACTTCTCACATTATGAATCGAACGAGCTAAGAAGTAAAGTACAACTGAGAAATAAGGATTTAGTGTTGTTGGAAAGCGAAGGTACGAAGAACAAGGCTAAAATAATGGAGTTGAAGGAAATGGTGGTATTTAATCTGCACAACAATGAATTGTAGAAATTAAGTTACAAATCGATGAATTTAACCTTGAAAAGATTTGAAATATCAAAGGTTCCCTTTTAGTTGAGCAAGTGCAAAAGGTCAAGAATTTAGGGAACAAGGGTTTAGATATTTGGAGCGAATTCCCATACTTTTTCGATGTGGACATTTTTTGGTTTGTCCTAAGTAGAATTCAAGGTGATCAGATGATCTTTGACAAACCCTATGAGATCACAAAGGAAGCAATTGCAGCAATAATAGGATTATGCAATAATGGACTTGTCCTAGTAAAGAAGTCAGTGAGGAACAAAGAAGTCAAAGCTCTAACTGGAGTAACAGGAGATCAAAGGGCACTTCTAATTCATACCATAATCTACCCTGTGATAAGGTATGTGGTATGTGGTATGTGGTATATAGAATTTCATATAAAATTTATTTCAAAAATAGGGAAGGCTCTACTTCAACGATTGTCATTTATGTTGCGCATCAAATGGCTGAAAAGAATGTGGATTTCAACTTGTGTGTTACTGAGGAATCAATTAATGGAGAATATTACTGACAAAGAATGAAAATTATCCTTTTCATTTTGGATCTCTGGTTATATGTTTGATGATGTATTTTCTGAAATCATTACCATTAAAAGAGAATGTTGTGTGGAAGTCAGTTATGCTGGTTGGGAAGCAAGTCTATCGATATCATAAATGTTTAGCAGAGAAGGAAAAAAAATATATACTTTGCAGACAAATTAAGTACATGGATTTTTGACATGGTTTCCAATCTGATTGTGATATCTAAGGAAAGACCTTCCTCCAAAAAGAGGAAAGTGAGAAGAATCATCTCAAGTTCTCCTTCAGAGATAAAGAAGTTGAAGATGGAGGAGAAGAAAGAAGAAAAGGAAGAAAAAATTATAGAAGCATTGAATCGACGGATTATGATGAAGAAGAATTCACTAAAGAGAAGGTGGTGAAGATTCATGAGTAATTTGATGGACTGAAGAATATTGGAGATGTTTGGTTGTCACGACCATCATATGAACAAGATGAGATCACAGATGCCTTAGCGATTTACATAATTTATAATGACATTGATCTAAGCGAATTGACAAAAAAATTATTGGAAGTATTGATTGAGGAGATTGAAGATAGACTAAAGGCACTGTCACCTAGTGAAATGGAAGAAAGATGTGGAAATGCATAGAAGAGATTGTCTGAGAGCATAAACGAATTAAATACATGCATCAAAAGAATAAATAGTGTGTATAGGTATTGTCTTCGGTGGTCTACTACTATAGGAAACTAGAGAGAAAAGATCAATGCTATTGAGCTTGAGCTAGATTCTATTGGAAAGACATATGATATCCTTAATGAAAAGGATGGAGTGTAGAATAAAAGGATCAATTCCTTACAGTCTAAACTTGCATCCATTGTGATACAGAGGGATGGTATTGTGAAGACCTTTTGGAAAGTTAAAGCGATAATCAAGTCAAGACTGGAATAGCTTTTCGGTCTCCTAGTGGAAGCTGAGAAAAATGAAAAAAATATCACTATCCCAAATACTTTTCTAGAAAAAATTGATTTGATAGTAAAGAACAATAGTACTTGTTTAAAAATCAGGTTGGCAGTGGATTCTTGGAAGACACTTGTTCTGAAACTAAAAGAAAAATACGAGATATTTTAAGGAAAAAAGGATTGAGGTAAAGAACCATTTTTGAAGACTGGTTTTGTAAAAAAATAAAAATTAGTAACTTAGGGGAGATAGATCTTTTTTTAATTTTTTGTCATTGATGAAAAAGGGGGAGAGAAACCATGTGAAAATGATGAAAATAATTGCAACTCATCAAAGGAACTACAAAGGTTGTTGTTTTTGGCCTTTCACATCTTGTGTTTCCATCAATGACAAAGTGGGAGATTTTTGGAAATTCGATTGCATCAAATGGTTGTCATTAATGTAAACATAGCATTGAATGTATGAGATGGCTACCAAAATCTATTCCCTATCGAAGATGATCGTTATATGTGGTCCAGTGTGTTGGTTGGTCTAGTGTGTTGGTATTCCCTATCGAATATGACCGATATATGTGGTCCAGTGTGTTAGTTTTTAGGTTTGGTTTCTACCGTAAAACAAGCTATGATTCTGATATTCAAATATATTGGCCAACTTAGCGTATGCAATATATTATGTGGACTAGCTATACTTTATGGATGTTCTACCGAAATAAGAAATCCATTAACCTTATATGATGTCGACCTAATTAATGATTAAGATATTCTTGTATATATATAAAATGTTTTGAGGAATGAAAAAGAAAAGTTAAGTAGATATGAAATGTGGAGCAAGTGAATGTGAAAAGTATTAAAGAGGTGTACAAAGATCTGATCCTAAATTCTTTATCAGTTGTGGATCAATACAGTTTTGTAGAGCGACTATTGTGTGAGTGAACCACCAAAATTTTAGGGGAAAGATGTACTCTCTTGCACTTCTAGGGTTTTTCACCTAAAAGGAGAGAGTTCTTTCCACTCTAAAATCTAGGAGAGTTCATTCAAAGGATTATGGGTTTGTGATGTGTGTGAATGTGTCTAAGTGCTAAGAAAGGGGAAAAAAGACTAATTATTGAATGCAAACTATTGAAATATAAAGAGTTGGAAGACACACAATGATATGAAAACATGTATAAGATGACCTAAAAATGTAAACAAACTATTATAGAAGTGAGTAAAGCTGAAGAGGTACACCTGGAGGCTGAAAAGGGATGGCATGAATCTCTGGAATCCTAAAAAAATAGGTGCAAAGGCTGATTGGGACACTTACACCAAGTTGGGTGACCTAGTCCAATTTCTGTGAAAATTTGTCGAAACCCATTTTTGCCAAAAGGGTATCAGGTCTATAGAAAACAAAAAAATTCATGTATAGTGGGACTAAGTCGCCACTAATGGTGACCTAGTCCACTTCTAGATTTTTGGAGATCTGAAGGTGCACTCTGTGGCTCTTGGTCTGCACCTCTACTCCTGATAAGTTTTTGGACCCAAAAATGCAAAACCTACTCTGTAGGTGTCCTTTTGTGTAGATTCTTGTCCTAATAAACAAGGAGATGCCCTAAATAATTCTTCAACCCATTATTGAATGATCTCCAAGCTTCCAAGATACCTGAATCTGCAAACACACAAAGAGAGAGAAGGAAATGTTGATTGTTAGGGCATGGGGGTTTGCCTTGCTCAAACCCCGTTTAGATAATTAAATCAAATGAAGAGACAAGATAATAAAGCATGAAAGAAGAAATGGTGGATTCAATACCTTGTCATGATGAATGATCTTGTGTTGTTGCAGCAATCATCCCTTGAGTGCTCCAAAAAATATGTCTTGTTGACTTAGAATGCAAACCCTAGCTTGCTTGAAAAGAGTGGTGGATGAAGAGTGATTGAGAAGATTGAGTGAGTGACTATGCAACTAGATTAGGGCTCAAAATAATGGAGAAAACCCTTATTTATACATGTTATGCCCTAATTTCCTTGAAAATAACACATGATAGGCTGACCTTAGGGTTTTGGAGGTAAATTCCCATAAGAATTTTGATTTAATTTTGAATTTTATGCCAAAAGGGACTAGGTCGCCCAAGGTGGCAACCTAGTCCACTTGGAAAAATTCAAGTGGTGGTCGGGAATTAAAATATTTTTAATGATTTTGAATAGGATTTCCTCCCAAAACACACTTAATTCGGGCCTAAAAGTACATTAAGGGGCCAATTTAACATAAGAAAGGGTTGAATTAGTGATGAAAAGCCTAAGAAAGTGTGAAAATGTGTTATAACACTTTACAACACTTTGGCACAAGGCTTGGAAGGAGGTAAAAAGGGGTTGTTTAGGTTCATTATGGTGAAAGGGGCCTAGAAAAGTGAGGAAATGTGTTACAACACTTCACAACACCATTGCGAGACACCTTAGAATCTAGACAAAATAGGCCAAAAACCACAAGAAAGGGCCCAAATGAGTGAAAAGTGTCAAAGGCTACAGTTTTTGGTGACACATTTAGCCCCCACTTTAGTGAGAGGATGAACTTGCTTCAAACTCACTCTAAAGTAGCCATGTGAAGTCAAGGTGAATGGTGAAGAATGAGAAAGATGAAGGAGGTGGTCAAGCCCCCAGGATTCAAGATTCTAAGTCAAGTCAACATCAGCTCAAGAAGACACATTCAAGGGTGAATGATTTACAACAAAACAAGATACATAATCATGTAATGACAAGGATTGGAAGGGAGAGAGAGAGAGAGATTGGTGAAAAGTTGGATCAAGCTTCGACCGTTTATCCGGATAGTTGTGGATCAAATCTAGGTTGTTTGTCCAAAAAGAAGGTGTACTCACTCTGAGGCGACAAGACTTTTGGTTGTCCACTGAGTGAGCAGGCCCAAAAGGTTGGAAACATACACACGACTAGTATGTACTCACACAAACACAAAGGTGGCTATGGCGAAATTCATGCTACTGGTTGGGCTTCCCACTCAAACCATATCAAAGTTATACCTCCTGATAACTTTAATAAGGCACCACAAAAGAAAATGATTTTGTAATGATGGTGTAATGAATGTTCAAAGGGATTTTTCTTAGTTCGTGCAATGAATCATATTAAGGAACATTATGCATAATGTGTCCAAGAGAGGAAAAGTGTAAATGGTCTCATCTTGTTTGTAAGAGAGGGCAAGTGCAATTTCTCATCGTGGGAAACATTGTACCTAATGTTTTGAAGAGAGGGGATCAGAAGAAAAAAGAAAATCGCACAATGAAATGTGTGTCGATGTATGCCCCCACTTTAAAGTGGTTGCTAACACCATTACTGTGAGCAATTTCTTTAAAGTAAAAGAAGAAGAGGACGCGAGAGCTTATTCAGAAAGCCCTATGCTGATTCATATGTTTCTAATAAGCTACACCATGAAAAGGATAGTATGTCACATGCGAGTCAACTTAAGACATGTCATCCACATCCCAAGCTTGCTCTTATATGTTCATGAAAGGTTAACGGCTAGTCAAAAGCGATAACGACAAGTGACATACAAGGATAAGGTTGACTAACCCCTTGCCCCCACTTAGTGCAGGACAAGAGTGAGCCGAAAGGATTGGTGAAATGAAAGGTTGGGTGAAAATCAGTATCAATTAGAGGAATGAGGTGCCCCCACATAAGGGAGAGCACCAAAAGCCTTAAGATGTTGATTTTTTATACTCAAGGCCTTACACTCATTAGTGTGATGACCATGAACTCAGTGTTAGGCACAAAAGGAATGTTTGTGGAAACATTTCTTTCGAGTTCATGGAGGAAGGGAGATCAAGTGATCTTGGAGGAGTCTCAACAAGATACCCTCTTGATCAAGGTTAGAATGTGTTCCTTTGGTTGGTAACAAGGAAGGGTCTTGCTTAGTATAGGATGTCATACCTATGCAAGGTGCTTTAGATTGTGAGATTTTGTACACTCCCTTAGAGGAGTGTGTAAAATCTAAACTAGTAGTGTTTTGTGAGATGACATTAGCTTTAAGCAAAGAGTCCTTTGTTGGTTTCAAAGGATCACTTTCTAAGGTTGGTTTAGAAGGGTGATTTGGGATGGTGTTGATGTTGGAGGAAGGCTTGATGATTTCAATGAAAGGAAAAAATCCAAGACCATGATTAGTTGTCTAAGTGATAGGCTCGATAGGGTTGTGGATACCTTATTCATTAGCACCACATATTTTTCCCGTATAGCCAAGTTGTTTCGTAAGCTCATAACCTTTTCCATAGAGATTTTTCAGTGCTTTTTAATTGGGTGAGGATGCGTTATTGGTTGTTTGGTCTAAAGTAGTTGAGGTGGATGCTTGCGAAGGATCTGTCGAGTCTTGTGGTGACAAGACTGTGTTTCCCTTTTTAGAGTCTTTGTGGGTGATCTTGGATTCTCCTAGTAGAGGACGTGTGAAGTCTAAGGAACCCCAATCATCCTCTAAGGATGTTTGTTGTATGGGTTCCACTTGTTTGGTTGGTGTTGAAGTGGTGAAGGGTTTGGATTTATTTTTCTCAAGTTGTAAGACATTGTAAGGTTCAGGATCAGCGTCAAGCATGTACACTTTGTTGTTGTATATATGTACTTCATCTTACAATGAAGATTGAAAGGCACCACATTCATTGCATGAATCCATGGCTTGCCTAAAATGAGATTATATGAATCATCATTGGGCATAACATGGATCAATGTGTTTAATGTGGTCATTCCAATTGTAAGGGGCAAAGCGATCACACCAAGTGGTTCATGCCCTACACTGTCAAATCCATTGATAGATAAAGAGGTAGGTTAAATGGTTTATTTGTTCATATGGAGCCTATCCAAGAGATTGACACTAAACACATTGATAGCAGAGCCATTATCAACAAGGGTTTGCTTGATCCCTATGTGTTTGTATTGAGATATGATTACAAGAGCATCAGCTTTTTTTTCCACTTCCAAAGGAGGGAGCTCACTTTAGTTGAAAACAATATCAACATTCAAGCCTTGAATCATAGTTGCTATGTAATTTGTTTGCACATTATAAGGGATAGGAAGTTTTTGTAAGGAATTCTACATCATGTTGTGATAGTAAGGGGGGGCTTGGATAAGATCCCATAAAGATATTTTAGCAGGAGTATTCCTTCATTGGTCAACAAGGTCATACTCCCTAATGAGTGAATTCAAGTGAAGGGAAGCAGGTAAGATGGGAGGGGATGAAGGTAAGGATGTTGAGGTTTGTTGGGGTGGGTGGGGATTGTTTCTTGTGTAATGTGTGTGAGCAACGGTATTATAACTCAGTTGTTGCATCACATTATTCTTAGGCGGGTAGAGGGTAAATTCAAGTCTAGGTTTGTTTGAAGGTGGGTAAAGGATAAGTTGAGGTTGAATAATATTAACATCCCCTTGGGAAGGAGATTCAATGTTATCTGTGGCTTGCATCATGATATCCACCCTAGATTTTAGGAGAACTACAAGCCACATGTTCTTGACATTCAAGGATTGTCTTCTAAAATGACTTCGTCATATGTAGGGGAATGATAAATGATGGGATTATGATTGGTGGGATGATGAGGAGAGGGTTCTATTTGATTGTTAAAGGTCTCGTTATCTTGTTCCATACTATCTACCCTAGTAGGATAGCTAGCTTCAACACAGGTAGGGGAGACATCAAGGGAAGGACCACTATGATTTGCAAATAGGTTATCCCAAAGGGTGGGAGCATGAGGGAAGGGAGGGTCAATAGTCTCATGAATTTTAATAGGTATATCATCTAATACCACCCTATCCTCTATGCATCAAGGAGGGATATGAGAAGAACAAGTTTGAGGGTCATGGTTATAGAGACTAGGTAAGGGGATGATGTTTTTATCTTCTTGTTGTTTAGTGTTTTGCAAAGGGTAAGGGGGAGAAAGAAGATGAAGACAAGAAAGACCATCATGATCTTCAATGATTGTGTCTTCTTTCAGCAAGATACCTTCATCACCAATGGGAGAGATATCAGGGAAAGAAAAATTTTGATTATCATGATTATCAATGGTTACATCTTCTTGTGGCAAAGCTTTAGTAGATGAGCTAGAAAAGATGAAGTCATCAAGGGCTCCATCTAACATGTCCAAGTCAGCACTACTAAATGGCTTAAGAAGGGTGTGAGTGGGTGCTTGTGGTGTTGTTAATGTTGTGTTTTCATTTTTTGATTAAAATGATCTAGGAACAAATGTAGAAAATGAAAATTGCAAAAGTCTAATGCTATACACAAGTACCATGAATGCTATAAAATGTAACAAAATATATGTAAACTTAAAATTCAATGTAAAGACATAGGATGAAATGCAACTTTCAAATTTCAAAGAAGGTAATTTGTTGATTACACTATACAATGATTTGAAAATGAAATGTTGGAAATGAAAAATGTAATTTAAGGAGTCCATAAAATGAGATAATCTAGGATAGATCTAATGAAATGTATATAATAGAAACACAAACCATGGATACAGATAGTTAATGGCACAAAACAGAAGCATAAACATAGGGTTTTTCTAGCTCTATAAAGGGTTGTTTCAGAGGCCAAAAGGGACTAGGTCGCCCAAGGTGGTGACTTAGTCCTCCTGGTGATTTTTTTGAGATTTTGCAGAATATTTTGATGGATGTGGGTGGTTTCTGTGTTGGGTGATGTAGACCTAAGATGAAAATGCAAAATTTCAAAAAATTTTGAATGATTTATGATGCAAATATGTAACCCAAATGCACTTTCACTAATGTAAAATTTTAAACCCTAGAATGCAATTTAAACAATGCAAAAATGCAATGCAATGAAAACCTAGGATGAGAAAGAGCTCCAAATCAGAGAAGAGGGGTGTAGGAAAGTCAAGTTCACCAAAATGAACCACCAAAATTTTAGGGTTCAAAGATGTACTCTCTTGCACTTTTAGGGTTTTGCACCTAAAAGGAGAGAGTTCTTTCCACTCTAAAATCTAGGAGGGCTCATTCAAAGGATTACGGGTTGTGATTTGTGTGATTGAATGTGTCTAAGTTTTGGAAATGGAAAATAGAGACTAACTACTAATGTAAAATCTAGAGAATGCAACTATGTTTGAAAACACATTGAGATATGCAAACATTAAACTAAATGACCTAGGAATGAACATGAAACAAAACAGAAAACTGTAAATGAGTTGCAGACTGGAAAGGAGACTAGAAATGTTGTTGATGTTGAAATTTAGGCTTGTTGGGACACTTACGCCATTCTAGGCAACCTAGTCCTAGATCTGAAAAATTGCACTAGAGCCCATTTCTGCCAAAAGGGTATCCAGAAACACATAAGTCTCTAAAAAATAGGTTCAGTGGGACTAGCTCCCATTGTTGGTGACTTAGTCCTCTTCTAAATTTTTGGAAATTAGAGAGTGTAAGTGGAAGCCCTCGGTCTACACTTTTTACTTCTCTAGGTACCCGAATCTAAAACTTTGATTTTCGGCCTGTAAGTGTCTTCCAAGCTTCAAGTAGGGTTTCTCCAACCTTGAAGAGATTTGAAAAGTTGTTGAAGACCTTTCCACCTTGGTTTTTTTCCAAATCTGTATACAAGACCTATAAATCACACTAAGAGGGAAAGTTTGTTGATTGTTAGGGCATAGGGGTTTGCCTTGGTCAAACCCCTTTTGAGTAATCAAACCAAAATAGAGAAATGATGTAAAGAAGCATGAAACAATAGAGTTTACCTTGCCATGATGATTGATCTTTAGTTGTATCAATGAAGGATTCATCCCTTGGATGCTTCTTGAGATATTTTTTGTTGACTTAGAATGCCAAAACCCTAGCTTGCTTGAGAAGGAGTGGATGAGTGATTGAGAAGGTTGAGTGAATGAATCGAATGGAGAGGTTATGTGAATGAAGTAGGGTGAAAAATATGAGAAAACCCCTTATGTATACAAGTTGTGCCCTAATTTCTCGAAAATAACACCATAAAGGCTAACCTTAGGGTTTATGAGAAAATCTTGAAATAATTTTAAGTTAAATTTGAATTTTATGCCACATGGGACTAGGTCGCCCAAAGTGGTGACCTAGTCCACCAAGACATTTTTATTGGTTTTCAGGGATTAAGAAGTGATTATTAATGTTTGTCAAGATTGTCTTCTGAAACACACTAAAATAGGCTTGTAAGTGCATTAAGGGGTCATTATAGCATAGGAAATGGTTGATTTAGTGATGAAAAGCCTAAGAAAGTGTGAAAATGTTTTACAACACCTTGGCACAAGGCTTGGAAAAGGGGTAAAAAGAGGTCCAAAATCCATAGGAAAGGCCCTAAATGAGTGAAAAGTGTCAAGGCTACACTTTTTGGCAACACTTTATAATCTGAGCTTCATTAGAACTGAACTTAGCACATTGAAGGTGTATCCTATCAGTTCAATCTTCTAACAGTGAGCCACTATCCTTGTAGCTTGGTGATTAGCCATCTCTTGTATTTGTGGGTTGTAGCCCTCTGGATAGTGAGTCCTTATTTCAAGCAATGAGCCTTGTCTTAGATAGTGAGCCTTATTTCAGGCATGAGCCTCTTTTTAATCAGTTGTGATATTCTCTATAGTGTGAGTTAATCCTCACCATAGTTTTCCCCTCATTGGGTTTTCCACGTAAATCTGGTGTTATTCTGTTTATGTGTTGAATTTGAGTTTCTACATTGGAATTTGATGATTGATCATTTAAGTAGTTTTAAATGGGTGATCCCACAATAGTGGTTTATAATTTTTGTGCAAATTGGACACTGAACTGATTTTTTTAAACTAAATCTTCACTTTCAAGCTCCTATAGCGGCTAAACCGTGAGGAATTTGAAGATGATGAAAACTAGTGATTTGTGAAGTTTTGTCTATAGATTCTAAATATATTTTTTTCAAAAACTTTGAAATCAGATTGCACTTTTTTTTCATCTCCTTCGGACACTATTTTTTATCAATAAAGAACATTTTTAAGGAGTGATTCTCACCGTATACAACATAACTTTTTTTCTATGAAGGATAAAATTATAATTTTTTCGAATTTAGATTTGTAACTATGATATCTAACCAATTCATTTGGTTTCATAGTGTTTTATTAAATATTTTTTCCTTAATCAAGTTTCGAAATCAAACCAATTACAATTCAGACATAGGCGGACTATATACAACATAAATTTTTCTATATGTATCGATTTTTATTTATTTTTAATGGATCAAGGACATTAATACCCAACCTGAACATATTTTTCAAATTTTTATTTTGATAATCTACTATTTTTCCACATGTGAAGAACAAAGAGCTTGATTTTTAGTGAGAAACCTACATTCACAAGAAATTAAAAAATAAATATAATAATAATCAAATTTAATTTAATTAAAATTATACTTTTTTGGAAGCTTATAATAAGGACTACATACTTACAAAAAATTAATTTTAATTGAACTCATTTGATCCCCCAAAAGGTAAATCAAAAGTGGTTTTTTATCAGTATTTTGATAGGTGTAAAGGAGACTTTGTTATAGGTATGGTTTTAAACTAGCAGGGTTCTATCCAAGGGGGCTCGGTCTAAGGTGGTTTGATCAAACCATCTTCAATTGGAATCCTTTAAATGGAACTTTTCAAGGCTTAAATCATTATATTTTTTAAAAATATGTGATTTCAGCCAAAATCAAGATCTCCCAGAAAGTGTAAACCACTATTGTGGCAACACCCAAGTATTAGTTTCAATGATTGAATTAAAGGTGAAAATATGTGACAACTGATTCACCCCCCTCTCAGTTCTCCTATTCAACAATTTATGTCCAACAAAAGAATTAAATTCCACCTTACTAGGTGAATCTCTGCCCTTATACTTCATCCCCTAAATAATCATGTCCAACTTCTTAAAAAATTCATTTATGTCATTCCAAATTGATGAAATTTCACCCTTGACCTTTTTGGTTTTACCATTAGGGTTAATAAACTCAATTTTTACCTCATCCTTATATGAATATTTCCCCAGTGTGGTAGTATTCTTTTTACCTCTTGTTGCAGGCCTCATCATGATGGTAGAAAATAATTTTGCAATAAATAACATAAATAAATTCAAAATAATCTAAAAGTTTTACTATAACTTACCATAGCCTAGGTCGCATTTTTCCTAAATTTTTTTCCAAAAATTGGGCGTTTTGCAACCTTGAGAGTGCTTTTTTTGGAAACCATAATTACAATGAACTATTTATTTGTGCTTCAAATTCTCTAAAATTTGGACTATAGGATCCTCTATTACTTATTCAAAAACCCACTTAAAATTAGGAATCAATTCTTAAGGATTTTAGAGATATGCACTTTCCAATTATATTAGGAAGAAACCCTAATTTTGCAATAAATTGTTCAATTCTACTCTAATTCCCCTTAAATTTGGAATGTATCTTCTTGAACATGTTCTTCAAAAATCATCTATTACCAAAATCTAAGAGATATACTCTTCCCAAAATGACCTCCAATATTAAGAAAACGCCTTGCCTCTATGGTGCCAAGATCATGCTCTGATACCAATTGTAATAAAATAACTTGCACAATAGAAAAATATGATAAGAAATATGTTGTAAATACTTGATAATAACTAAGAATAACAAGCCACTTCAAGGGGGAAAACCTCCAAATATCTCCAATGAGAACACAATTCACAATATGATGGTGAAATAAGACTCACTACCTTCTATATATACCTTATTTATGCATGTGATATCACCTAGACCGACTTAAATAGTCCTACATAAACCTTAGGCCAACCTAATTAACTAAATAACAATATAATAATTATAATATGATTTAATTAAGAATCAAAATATACACAAACCGACTATTCATAATCCTATGTACACTAATATTAAAAACCTAACACAACAATTAAAAAAAGTTTCTATATAGTTTATTTTTTAATACGCAAGGTTAGTTTATATTAATTAATAATAATACATTTACAAATCACATCAAATCACATGTGGACAAATGGCCTCTTCTCATTGGTTGGTCTTTTATCCCACATTCATCCAAATCCTTCAATCTTCCAACTTCAAAATCTATAAATGAGAGACTCTTCCTCTCATTCTATCATCCACAATTTGAGTAAGCTTACTATACTCAACTTCATCCTCATCCACAATCTCATGCAAAGTTACTCTCTTCACATTGAGAACTAATTTTTCCCATCTCTCTTCAAGTATTCATAATTTTCACAATATCATAGCTAGGTTATGCCAAAATCTCATCAAGGAGATTCAACTATCCACACATCATCAACATTTCTAACTAAGGAGTTGGGAAAGGGCCAATTTTGACACATTAATTGGCACCAATTCCCCCATGGGATCAAGAGTTTTCTTAATTTAGATAGATTTAATTTGGTTTATTGCATTGTTCTCCATTTTCCTTTCTATCTAAGTTTTGTAAATGGATTTCATGGGGAATCCATGTTTTTATCTTGCATATTGATCTAATATTATGTTTGCTTGTTGTATTTGTGCAAGTAAAAAATAGGGGTTCACATTTTGGCACTAGAAGGAGGGCATTTGTACAATCGATACATGGGATCATTATCTCCTACAAACATCAATGGTACAACAAATGTGAGCATGCCCAATCTAAATTTTGGAACCAATTTTGACACATTAATTGGCACCAATTCCCCCATGGGATCAAGAGTTTTCTTAATTTAGATAGATTTAATTTGGTTTATTGCATTGTTCTCCATTTTCCTTTCTATCTAAGTTTTGTAAATGGATTTCATGGGGAATCCATGTTTTTATCTTGCATATTGATCTAATATTATGTTTGCTTGTTGTATTTGTGCAAGTAAAAAATAGGGGTTCACATTTTGGCACTAGAAGGAGGGCATTTGTACAATCGATACATGGGATCATTATCTCCTACAAACATCAATGGTACAACAAATGTGAGCATGCCCAATCTAAATTTTGGAACACCTTTCCCTTTGGTAGATTTAAATCAAAGTCAAAACATACAAATCTATCAACCAAATAATCAAGGCATGAGCCTTTCGAGCAATACTCCAATCATAAAGCAAAGCATCATATCAAATCCCCCAATTTTTCCATCAATACAATAGATGGCAACCATCCAAGCAACCCCAATGGTCAATAAAACTACCATCCCTCAACTGTCTCAAGGACCAAGCATCTCAATCACACCATTCACCACTCAAACCCTAGCAATCAATACAACCGCTCCTTTCATCACAATGGTCAACACCATTCCCAATCCACTGCCACCATCACCAAAACACATGGAAAATTCATTCCCCATCATGTTGCAAGCCACTCAACAAGCTGCTTTCCAAAAGGCACTCCAAAAACAACAAGCTACACAAACCGCACAAGTTGTGCAAGCGGCTCAAGCAACCCAACAAGCACAAGCTCAAGCTCAAGCCCAACACCAGGCTCAGCAAGTGCGAGAACAAAATCAAGCACAATTGCAAGAAATCCATCAACAAGTAGCACAACAACAATCCCAACAAAAATCATTTTTGGCACAACAACAACATGACCAACAACAAGCATTGTTGGCTCAGCAAGCATATCAGGAAGCCTTACTTGCATAGCAGAGCTTGCAACAAACTCCCACCAAAATCGTTGAAAATGATGATCAAGATCCTTCAACCAATGATCATGTTGAAAATGTCTCTACATTACCTAATGAGTTAGAGGACATATCTCAAGAATTTATTCCAAAGCATGATCAACATCTTTCACCAAGGTCTAGAAATGATCCTTTCCAAAACATATGGGCATCCTTTGACCTCATGACATTTGAGAAACTTCCTATGCCTAATGAAGATATCCAAGAATGCAATCCATTCTTTGAAATTGACCCATGTCAAGAACTTGATCCAAAGCATGTCGAAAGCAACTCCGAAATCATTCGAGATCGAGAATTTGTATCTCCAAGCTACTACAATGATATAATGGACACTCTCCTATCTATACACAATGATCACATCCACATTGCACATACTCCTCCTTCTACCCATGAGATGCTTTCTTTGGATGGACACGTATATGATCTTCATTTAAAACAAGAGTCTCGTACTCTTAACATCATTCCCAAGGAACAAGAGTCTCCTACTCTTAACATTTATACACATGATCAAGATATAGAGAAATCTAGAGACATATCAGAAATGGGTCATGAAGAAGGCTTCTATAGAAGTTGTGAATCAGAAACATCATGTGAAAGCTTATCAAGAATGAATCATGAGGAAGACTTTTATGAGGACAATGAATCATCAATACCTCTTGAAGAAGCATTAAAATCTGATATTTCACAAGATCAATCCAAAGATGTCAATCAGGAAT
Source organism: Sequoiadendron giganteum (assembly GCA_007115665.2). Lineage (NCBI taxonomy): Eukaryota > Viridiplantae > Streptophyta > Pinopsida > Cupressales > Cupressaceae > Sequoiadendron > Sequoiadendron giganteum. The sequence continues at coordinate 22,838,242 of CM021109.1, read as the reverse complement.
TTATCCCACTTATGGAAGATCCTATCACTCATAAAATTAGATCACTCACCTTTGTAAGGGAAAATTATCTTATCAATAAAGAAGTTGTCACCTTTGAAGATCCACCACAAAGCAGAGAAGGATTAGCACCTTGTTTCCAAGGTAAATCATATCCTATTGCACATAAAATGTTTCAACAGATGAATTATCAAGGTAGAGGATTAGGCCTACATGAATAGGGTATCCTAGAACCAGTGCAGATTATTGGCAATCCTAAGCATCAAGGCCTTGGTTATTCAACAATCAAAGGATATAAACATATCAGTGATACCTTTATAAAACTGGGGGCAACTTCGTCTCAAGCAAACGTCAACATAGGGAGCATGAAGAATCCTTATGATGAAACCAATGCCAATACTACAACTATCCATGTCATGAGTCTCCATCCACCCATCACCCCATCCACGAATTGGGACCAACATCAAAAGAAGGTTTTGAATTAAAGCAAAAAGATCATTATCAAAGCAAAAGAAGCTAAGAAGCATATAGGACAAATCAAATACATGGGGATACCAAAGAATACAAAGAAAGATTATCCCTATCAAACTCCATTAGTCAAAGAAACTATGGGGGAAAATAAAAAGGGGGCAAGTATCCATCAAAGATGTCCACAAAAGAAAAAGTAGGCTTCTCAAGCAATGTACAAATTATATCAAGTTGTTGGTCCTAATTCTATGCACACTTTCATATCCACTCATCATTGCTCATCTTCCCAAGTTTGGAGAGTCAAAGGTTCCAAACTATCAACCAATCCATCTTTTATTCCTAAACAGACTCCATCATCTATTCCTCCACGCATAATATCCAATTCTCACATTGACCATGTATTGGTGATGACCCTTCATCATAAGGATTTAGAAGGCACTCTATCACGATGTTCGCACAAAGACAAAGTTAACTCGGGTATCAACAAAGAAGATCAAGAATCTCAAAAGTTGCATTCAAGTGCACGTATCTTGGCAAAGTAGCTTCTTCAAGAAGGATACAGATGGCACATTATGACAAAAGCATCTACATCAACACCACCAGGTGGTTCAGCATGACCTTAAAATATTTCATGGAAAAATACAATTAAAACAAAAAATCCAAAAAAATCAGAAAAAGGATTGAAAACAGTAAAGAGAAAAAAATAGTCGTCTTGTGAAAACCACTTCGGTGGCGCTTTGGACAAGTACCATGATGAAAACCTGGCAAGTAGGCATCATGTGTAGAATCGAGCATCTACATGCACCAATTCGGGGGAAAGCATCTTATCACATCCATAATAAAGCCAACATTCCATCCATAATAAATCCGTTCATCCATGAACCATTTATCCAATCCATGTTCATATATTTGCATCCATAGTCCAAATTATCTTGATCTTGATAAAAGTTTGGTGCACACTTTGCACTTGCTTATGGTAAACATCTTGACATGGGTCATTTTCCTATCCTACCAAATGTTATCTGAGCCTTGAAGAATTATCCGAATGAGCATTCCTCTACTCGAAAACCTTATCTTGTCACAAGATAATCCTTGGCATCCTTTTCACTCTTACTGTATATATCCATTCATATACTGATTCAAGCATCCACCCATGGAATTCCATAATTTGCTAGACATTGGGGGCAAATTTTTGTATCTTGCTTCGGGAATAAATCTTGATATATATCCTCTAACTTATGTGGTGATCCAAACATTTGCAAATGTGAAATCAAAGTGGTCAAAGAATTTGTGAGCCAAAATGCCAAATCACTAGCCCATGACATATTTTGACAAGAATATTTTCCTTATCAAGCTTTATCTTTCATCGAACATCGATCAAAACAATCAATATCAGCTGCATCTAATGTGTACTTCAACGTCACATCAAATCATCAAAACAATTTTGTTCCAAATCAAGCTTCATCAATCTTGATCAATCGAATCCAATCAATTATCACCTTGTTTGACTTAACCCACTTATTCAAACCATCCTCTTATGCACAAGTTTACTCTAGGATAACACAACTTCCTAGAGTTTACAAGTGCATTATCACTTTTGTTTGACTTAACACACTTAGTCAAACTATTAATCCATCAATTTGATTGATCAATCTTAGCTTGGTTTTCAACAAAATCCCAAAACAGAGCACTGATATCATCACATATCCATATCCAAATCGTCAAAATCATGCAAAATACCAAAAACATTGGAAAATTTAAAAAAATCAAAAAATAGAGTCATCTTTTCGAACTACGTTGTCTTTGAGCTTGAACGTCGGCAAGGTTAATCTTTGATCATCCCCCGAGACATTCTAGGTCAGTCCTTTAGGCATCCATCGCAGTCTGGCAATCTGTTTGACCATCTATTTTCATCAATCGAGTCTGTCACCAGTCCAACTACGTGGTCTCTATGTGTATAACGTAGGCAAGGCTAATCTATGGATTAGCTCCTGAGACCCCTAGGATAGGTCTTTAATTATTCTCTTTGTTGTAAATCTCTAAAATCCAAAAACATCGAAAATTTTTAAAAACACCAAAAACAACCTCAAAACATTTGAAAAACCCCAAAATGGTGCATCCATCTCATCTCGCTTTCACCCGCAATTATCATCACTCATGATAAAATCAATCATCACTGTCATCCTTTGGTGAGTTAGTCGAAAGCAAGTCTAGCAAGTTCAAAAGTGAACACCCTAATCATCAAAGTCTCAAGTTTAGGTCAGTAAGAAAGCAAGTTGATCAACTCGAAGTATCAATAGCTTATCATCCAATCAGTCTCACCAAAACCCTGATCACAACATGTCCTAGGATGTATCCTTCCCACGATGGACATAAGCATTAGGTATCTCATAGTAGTTTAGCCTTGGTTAGTAGTACGAAGAACATTAGCTTATTTTTTTACTTTATCTGGTCTTTTTGACTTATCTTATTTTGCACCCATTCCAAGGACCTCCCAGTGATGCCTAATCAAAATAGGTTTAGAGAGAAAGGAATGGGGCAATGATCATTATCTTTTTTATCTGCTGTGCTTTTTGGATATTCTTGTAAAATAACTTGGAGAATACTTGTTTTGTTAGGTTTGTCCTAGCAAGGTTTATGTATGTCAAGTGTGAACAAGAGCACTCCTATTTGATTGTTGATTCAAAGTCCATCACACTAGATACAACGCCATCCTAATCCTTTATACCTTGATGCATCATACCTACATGTGTTATCAAACATAACGTAATTAGCCCTTTGAAAATCCCAACTCCTGGTAAGCAAATCATCATCATCATCATAACATAGGCTTCTGTGGATCCATCTTCCATCCATCTTATTCTTATTATCCTTTTATCTTTACTAACATTTGTATCCAAGTATTAGGTAGGTCTGAGATCTCAAAATATACATGAGGCTACCCATGGCCGATGATTGTCTATACATCAAAGAAATACATTGTGTCCTTTGATCAATAAAACCACTCCTCTCGCATTTTATCACGATCTTGATCGAAAAATAAAACATTTTTGCTCGATCTCTCGAGAGGCCAATATACCAGCATAATCCTTCTCGCTGGGGCAGTAGTGGGGCATTCGAAAAAATCGAGAAATTTTGAACTTTTGATCACAGCAGTTTATTCTTTGAATCAATGCAACAAGTACATTGCTTCAAAGAGAGGCAGAATGTAGACATGGAAAATGTATAATTCGACCCAACACACTTGATCTTGATTACTAATGTCATTTCTTCCTAAATCACACTCCCAGCTCATCATCACCTCCTGTCTCTTAATTAGATAAATCATTATTTATTTGATTAGGTCTTTCTCCTCTGTTGATTAAATTAATCAATTTAATTTAATTAACCTTATATCTCTGTTCATTTAAATAATTCATTTTATTTAATTCAGGTCTCTAAAGTCTTCTTATTAAATTGAATAAATTAAACCTTATTTAAGTTAATCTAACATCATCTCCTTTAGATAAATAAATCAAAATATTTACTTAACTATGCCTAAATCATTTTTTATCTCCTTTTGATTTATATCAATCAATAAATATAAATAAAATAGGTCACATCTCCTAATTCTCTCATTAAATTGATTAATCCTAATTAATTTAATCCCAATCACTAAAATCCTCTAGAGAATGCAACTTGCACAATAAATCAATTACTTTGATTTATTAAATCTCTATTTTTCCTCACATGGCATAAAAAGGGGAATATTCTCTCAAATTTGAATTCAAATTCAAGTGGGCTTGGTCCTTCCAACAAGGCATTTAAGACCTCTTACATGTCCTTTGCATTCAGCCAAGTGACATTAACTCCATTTATTTCTCCCTCCAACATGTCACTTTCAAATTTCAAATTTGAATCTCATAGCATTTATCATGCACATTGACCAAAATGTGCCCATTCCTCCTCCAATCACATGTGGACAAGTGGCCTTTTCTCATTGGCTGGTCTTTTATCCCACATTCATCCAAATCCTTCAATATTCCAACTTGGAAATCTATAAATGAGAGACTCTTCCTCTCATTCTATCATCCACAATTTGAGTAAGCTTACTATACTCAACTTCATCCTCATCCACAATCTCATGCAAAGTTACTCTCTTCACATTGAGAGCTAATTTTTCCCATCTCTCTTCAAGTATTCATAATTTTCACAATATCATAGCTAGGTTATGCCAAAATCTCATCAAGGAGATTCAACTATCCACACATCATCAACATTTTCAACTAAAGAGTTGGGAAAGGGCCAATTTTGACACATCAATTGGCACCAATTCCCCCATGGGATCAAGAGTTTGTTTAATTTAGATAGATTTAATTTGGTTTATTGCATTGTTCTCCATTCTCCTTTCTATCTAAGTTTTGTAAATGGATTTCATGGGGAATCCATGTTTTTATCTTTCATATTGATCTAATATTATGTTTGTTTGTTGTATTTGTGCATGTACAAAATAGGGGTTCACATTAACGAACCAGAAAAGCCACCACAAAAATCCATATTAATGGTAATAATGCTACCAGGGCTTCCAACTAAATTGATAAAAACTAACCCCAGCCCCTATCGAGCAAAAAAATACCCACAGCCCAACTTATAAAAACTTGTTTAATTTAGCAAATTCTTCAAATTCAAATTTCTAGTCCACTCCACCAATTGCTAGCAACCTAAAGAATTTCTTTAGAAATTCAACCGCTACTGCCACTATCATATGGTGCCTCATCAAACCCGGCCCATGCAGATCCAGGAGAAATGAAAGATCTTCACCGTCTCCTCCATTCGAAAATGTTCTAAATCACAAGGTTTCGAGCTACCCCTACCTTCAAACACCGCACTCAGAGACTCATCCACACCTTCCACTAAGTCCTCTCTAAACATATGAACCATCAATTTTTTTGCTTCTAGCTTCGAGACTTTACTATCCAAGAGAGAAGCCAAGAAACAAGAGGAAATGTGTAAATTATCCCTCCCGTACTCTTGGTGCTCCAAATGACTAGAACCCGGAACCACCTTCACAGCCGCCACCACCAATGGATCATTATTTGACATAATTTTCTTTAGTCTTTGATCTTTGACCTCCCTAAATTAATTTTGCCTTGCCAATGACCTCAATGAAATCAAGGTATCGGCCCCAAAGCGAGCAAGGCCCGCCATTGAGACTTCAAAGACGAATTTTGAAGCTTCACCATGAGAAAGCTAGTGTTGGTTTCACCCGGTTGGGATGAAAGAAGGTCACTCGCCTGCACCACACCCACCTACAAAGAAATTCGTTCACCAAAAATGAGGATGGATTTCAATAAATGAAGGATGCAGATCACAAGACTGTCATCGCCAACCACAAATCGTACCCCATCCAACATGCAAGGTGTCCTTTGTAAGGAGAGAAAATCCTTCTCCAAAATATGCACTCATTTCAGAGCATTAGAACAGGAGCCTTAGATTTCCTGCAATTAATTTTGTATGCCTTACGAAAGACAAACCACACCTCAACCTCCCATCATGACTAACAACTCTTCACCCATCCCCGCCACCCATCCATCGTGGCATCATATGCCACCTCCCTCTGCCATCCTAGAGGGACACCTGCCCTTCCTCCCACAAGATTAAATTCATTCTCTATTTATTTCCTTTCGATCAGGACCCAAGACACCTAAATTAGACAAAAAATCTGCCTTTGAATTACCTTCCCTCAAGATGTGATTAAAAATTACATGATCCATCCTGCCAATTCAATCCAGAGCAGCCTTCAACATTTCTCCTAGCTTCCAATTGGGAATTTGTTGCATTCTCAAGGCATTTATCACAAGAGTGGAATCCCCTTCAACTATAAGATGACGCACCCCTAATTCTTCACAAAAATCTAGACCCAAAAGGAGAGCCTAAAATTCAGCAGCGTTATTCATTCCTTCTGGTAATGATTTTGCTAATTTACCCAAGGTCTAACCTTTGGAATCTCTTACTATACTACTTTCCAACTTGGTTCTGGTGGAAACCAAACTAATTTCCTGTGACCTTCCACATAAGAAGCCCCTCCTATGCCCCCACATGATGGGGTTTTTAATCCAAACCAATTCTTTAAAATCCATGAGTCCCATTCTGAGAAATTTCCTTTTCTTGGGTTCAATTCTTCCAATCTAGCGTTGAACAGTTCAATAATACAAGCCTCAATTTTGCACTGCAGCCTGGGGATAGACAATTCCTTTTCTTGAAAAATACGCCTATTTCTCTCCTTCCAAACTTCCCATAACATAATCGATGGACTCGAGATCCATAAATCCCCAAATAATACTTACTTGAACTGAGATAGCCATGACTTTAACCAATCAAAAATATTATTAGGAAGGGCAGATTTCCAACAAAGTTTTGAACATAACCAATGCCAAATCCCCTGTGTAAACTGATAATTCAAAAATAAATGATCTATCATCTCTTCATCCACTTGACATAAAGGGCATCTATAAGGACCATGAAAGCCCAATTTAGCAAATCTATTGCCTGTTAAAACTCTACCCTGAGCAGCCGCCCAGGTAAAAATACATGCTTTGGGTAAACAAGCCTTATTCCAACACAACTAGAGCGGAATATTTGGTGCCTCAACCCCTAAAGAAGCCAAAATATTATAGCCAATTTTAGCTGAGTAATCCCCTGTTGGTGATGCATTCCACCATAACCTATCCCTTCCTTTCCTTTGTCAAATACGCCTCTCTGATAACACATGCTCAATATCCCTTACCTCCTATTCAAACAACCCCAGCTGACAGAAGGATTTCCATTTGTAATAGCCATTCTCCTCTGAGACGGAATCCACAAAATAATCTCCTACCTTTAAGCCCCACACTTGAACTGCTTTCTCTTTGATGTTAGCTAAAGCTGGATTTTCTGCTAAAATGGGAAGTCCTTCCCACGAATCCTCCCAAAATAAAGACACCCTCTAGTATTTAACCTCCCAAGTTAAATAGTCTAAAATGAGATCTCTAGAATTCCGAATAAAGTTCCAAATCCGGGAGCCATTAGGGAGAGATTTGGCTATAAGGAAACATTTCGGATCATCATCCAAGTATTTGGCCTGAACTATTTTTACCCATTTGAGATCTGGCTGTGAGTGAATCACCCAGGCCAACTTCACCCCCAAAGCTTTATATTGCAAGAGGAGATTCTTCAAACTTGCTCCATATTTTTCCTCCTTCTCACAAATCTTCTTCCATTTCACTAAAGGAAACTTTTTCTGATCTGAATTACCTTTCCAGAAAAAATCTTTCATTATCCGATTTAAAGATTTACTAATGCCAACTATTAATGGCAGACATGACATCATGTATATTGGAAGGGCTGAGATCACATATTTTAACATAGTTAACCTGCCCACCCAATACAACCACCAATTCTTCCAATAGGAGAGACGCTCATTAGTTCTATCTATCAAATAATTCCATATACCCCCACTTTGAGTGTTTTTCTCAATCAGAAGGCCCAAATAACTACATGGTATCTGTCCTTTTTTGAAGCCAAGAAGCCTTAAAATCTACATTTCTTTTGCACATGTGGAATTAAAAAAGAAAACCTCTAACTTGGCTACACTAATCTCTTGCCCCGAAGCTTGGGATTAATTATCCAAAATTCCTTTAATCCTCCTGGATTCTCCTATAGTGGTTGCCCTGAATAACATCATATCATCAGCAAATTGTTGGTGTGTGATCGAGGGAAGACTACTTGTAACTTGAATGTTGTCGATCCAACCATTTCTCCTTGTGTTCTCTAACACACGACCCAAGGCTTCTACCATAGTTATAAAAAAAAAGGGAGAAAGGGGATATCCTTGCCATAAACCCCTTGAAGCTGCAAAGAACCCTTAAGGAGACCCATTCACTAACATTGAGTATCATGGACTTGCAACCCAGCCAGTCCAGCCAAACTTTCTAAAACCCAAAAGCTTCCATGACTTTGACCAGAAACCGCCAATTCACCTTGTCATTGCTTTCTTATTATCTAGTTTCAATAAAATCGTTGGCTTTTTCATCTTCTAGAATCGAATGAATGGACTCTTGTGCTATTATCACACCATCAAAAATCGACCTGCCAAGAACAAAACCAGTCTACTCATCTGAAATGATAGACGGAAGAATCTTCTTCAAACGATTGGCCACAACTTTTTCCAGATTTTTATATATTGTATTGCATAATGAGATTGGCCATAATTCATCCCAAAGTTCTAGCTTCTCCTTCTTTGGAATAAGGGTAATTAGAGTATTATTCATTTCTTTTAAAACATTTCTAGTGCTCCTTGAGTCTTCAATTGCCTCAGATACTTAATTAACCACCAAATCCCAACTCTTTTGGACGAAGGTTGTTGGGAAGTCATTCGAACTAGGGGCCTTCTCCAATTGTAGGTCAAAAAAAACCACCTTTATTTCCTCCTCCAAAAATTTAGCATTCAAAATTTTCATTTGTACTGAAGAAACCAGCTTTGGGATAACTTTAAGGATTGCTTCCTAGGTTTCTAGGTCCGAACCTTCCCAGTCATTAAGGAGATTCTGAAAATATATAACTGCAGAAGCACTAATTTCAAAAGGGGCCTCCACAAGATGACCATCTGCCTTCTTAATGCAACTAATTTGATTCACTTCTTCTCTGGCTTTAGTTGAATTATGAAAAAAATGAGTATTTCTATCCCCAGCCTTTAACCAGGTTTCTCTAGATTTTTTCCTCCAAAAAATCTCTTCTCTTGCCAACACTTCATTCAAATTCCTTGACAACTTCTTTTCTTGTTCAAACCAAGCTTCATCCATGCCTTGTTGAATAATAGATTCTGACAAAGCTTCCAACTCTTCCTCCAAACGAAGTCTTGCCTCGAAGATGTTTTTGAAACAATCCTTGTTTGATTGCTTCAGTTGTTGCTTAAGAAATTTTAGCTTAGTGACAATGTTAAACATTTTGGAGCCTCTCAGGGAATAGTCCTTCCACCAAGATTCTATCATTCCCACAATATTAGGATCCTTGAACCACATCATTTCAAACTTAAAAGGGCAGCAAACATGCCCCTTATCACCGTTAATACATAGTTGAACTAGATAGTGGTCAGGCCTAGCCCCTGGAAGAATTTTACTGTTGAAACTGAAGGGGAAGAGGCTCAAGTTACCTCCAAAGAAAAAATTATCCAACTTCTCTGCTATGCTACAAAAACCTTTTCTGAGATTGGTCCAAGTATAAACTACCATTACCAGTATGAATTTCTACCAATGAACTTCTCTCCATGAAGTGTTGAAAATCTATTTGAGATTGCAGAGCCCTTCCCACTCCACCTTTCTTATCCTCGGATCTCAAAATAGCATTAAAATCCCCTCTCATTATACAAAAATATTGATCAGAGCTATTTAGGACCTCTTCCAACTCTTGCCAAACCAACCTTTTAAGCAACACAAAGAAGGACCATACACATTTATGAATAAAAATTGAAGATTAGAATACAAACTTCTTACCCGGCACGTCCACCAATGTCTTCGAGCAATCAAATCTTCCACCAAGACAGGCTAAGGTTTCCAGATCGTTAACAATCCACTTGAAGCTCCTTTGGCCCCAACCACTTCCATTGTTTAAGTTTCTTGATGAATTTATTAAGATCTTGATCTCCCAATTTTGTTTCTTGAAAGAGACAAATTTCCACCTGACTGTATTCAATGGTGTGCCTTAGCAGGCACCATTTGTTAGGGGCATTTAAACCCCTAACATTCCAAGTTAAGAGCTTCATTGTTGTTTAGGAAGAGCATCACTCTTCCCTACTTTCATCATAGAATCATTTTTTTGTTGATCATTCACCTCCCCATCCCATTTTTGTTTTTCCTGATTAGAGATCCTACCTCTCTTTTTGTTCTCTTCGCAATGTGGCGAAGATTTGACCATTTCCTTCTGATGAATTCCCAACTTGATCCTGGCCTCAAGAAAATTTCCTCTTCTTAGTTGATTGCAGACTCCCAGCTACTAAACCTACAAACATCCCTTCAGGATGATCCGCCTCACCCAAGTTTTCTACCTCCAAATCTTCTGCTAACTCCCAACCATTAGCTTTGGCAACCTCCGCCAAAACGATCAACTCTTTACCCACCTCTATTAATGAGTCCAACTCCACATTATTACAATCTTCACCTAAAATTTCCAGAGACTTCTGAAATCTTCTCATCCAAAGTACTATTTCACTTGTCCATCTGCTCATCTTCTTCCACATTCATGTCCCTCAATGCATTCTGCAAATGTTGTTGATCATTTTTCTTAGAAGGAAGAGGGAGAGAGGTAGGATTATCCTCTTGAATACCACCAAGGGTTTCCTCATTAACTTTGGCTAGTACATTTGGTATGTTAATCTTTTGGTCTGGAAAACCCTTCTCTTTGTGCGCCTCTCGGACCATTGACACTTTGGATTTCCCTGCCTTGCTAGCCAACAATCTACAACCCAAAGGCCTCACTAAGCTATCACACATGAAGGAATCTCCCCTCGGCTTTTGAATCCAACTCCCATAATTGGAAATAAGTTCAATCTCCTCATAGAGATGACGCACCAAATTGTTTTCCACACAAATCCACACATGGGTATGAGCTTCACCCACCTTTTTCCTTTCTTCTGCACAAACAAAGGTGCCCAAATGATTACCAATCTCCTCTAGAATGCTCGACTCCCAATATTTTGTGGGAAGATCTAACATACTATACCAGTCTTGAACTGACTCCACCAGATGAGTCGAAGGGTTAACACCAACCTTCCAGCATCTCAAATAAAAACCAGGCCCATCTAGGACCCAAATACCATTCACTATTTCCTCCCTTAGATCCCTAGTCGGACAAATGACCAGAAAAAAACCATTCTGAAGGTTTTTAAACTAGAGCTCAGAACCCCACCGCATTTTCCACCATTTACCTAAGTAGTCCCAGTTCAGGTCTCGCCTGTACCATTTCCCAACCAGGCCCAAATTTTCCAGCCTCAAGACCTCAGCCTGAAGCTTCACAACACTAACCACCAAAGTGGCTCATCCACCCAGGATCCCATTTCCATGATCTGAAACAGGTCTCCTATCTTCTCCACTCTTTGCCTCTTCCCTACCCTCCTCCCATTCCGCATCAGGGTTTTTCCTTTGCCATACTTCGTTGTTGAAGCTTGTCCTCCTAGAAGGGTTTCCATTCTGACCCTCTTCTTCCATTCTAGACTATCCTCCATACCCTCTATTGCCTCCTTCATTTTGGTGCGGCCTATAAAAAGCATCATTTCTATAGTCGCCTCTTCCTTGACGACCTCTAAAACCCCTCCTTTCACTTTCAAGACTGCGACCCTCACAACCCTTCTCCTCAACACGGAGGTTGTTTTGAAAATTATTCTCTGGTCGGGCCCATCTGTCCGGGTGCAAAATCCCATCAAGTTTGCTTGTTGTTTTCCTCTTAAACCATCTTGAAACCTTACAACTCAAGGCCCTACAGATGATCATTGCAAACCCTGAGCACATGCCATCTCTCTTGAGCTTTCGTGGTTTTATATTTCCAAAATTGCTATATAGTTTATAAATTATACTTACATAATATATTTTACATTGTCATTTATGTACATTTATGGTTTGATTTTCTTTTACTTAATTAGCTTAGCTGATATAGGCTATATATTGTATGAAGCTTGACCCAAATACATCACAAATAGCTAGCCGTAAAAGAATTTCTCGTTCGTCTTCACATCTTACGTTTAATTTTCAAATCTGTGAATCAAATCTTTTGTCAAATCTTTCTCCAAATCAAATCTGTCGTTAAATCATTTTTGGAATCAAATCTTCCCTGAAATCTTTTCCCAATCAAATCTTCCCTGAAGTATTTTCTAGCCCTAAAACCCTAATATGATCCACTTTTCGTTTACTGTTAATAGATTAAAGCAATGGCTATAAGAAGATTGCTTTTGTTTCGTCTCATTTAAAATAAATTTTGCTGTGGTAGGGCTTTGTAAAAATTTCCTACAAACTTTGTCCATTTTTTCTCATCCTTTGTCTACACACCCAACCATTAATAAATCCCTGAAAACTTGTCAGCCAAAATATTTCGACAACTATTTTAAGTTTAAGGAATCTTTAATGAGGAGCCAATCAGCCATAAACATAACAAAATTTGAGGGTTTTGAGAGATGTTTTCTCAAGGTTGTTCCAGAATTCTGCAGGCACGTTCTCCTTTTGGCGGGTGGCAAAACTAGTGAAACAAAACTAGTGAATGCACACAAGCCGAATTCTTTCCATGACATTTACGCCAACATATTTGACCAACTTCATCGAGAAATTTTAGTTGTTTTAGCAGGGAGGGTGACATTTCTCGGATCGGACATCAAACCTTAAAGTCTAACCTTTATGGAAGAACACTTGACAACTAAAAGCATACATATTATGCCACTCGAAATACAAGTTCAGTTTGAGAACTTGTGCAGTGTCCACCCTACTCAATTGACAGACGATCTAGACTCTTTTATTAACATAAGATGAATGAAACATCATATCAATTTTTTCAATTTTTTTTTTTTTGTAATTAGTCGATAGGTTACATATAGTGTGAGATTTGTGCCTAAAACAAGTCTCACTTGCATACCACTATTGAGTCGTTGGAAAACAATTTTCAACTATCGTTTAATGGTAAATCAGCTATTGTTTGATGGTAAAAGTCTCCAAAATATCAGGTAAAAGCCTCCAAAATCTCACTTATCACATAAAAGTCGGATAAATATTGATTTGACAAATGGATGGAAACATTCTATTTCCATTTGTAGTGATTTTTTCTCAATTTGATGGTAGCTTTATTTTTTCATTTGTATTACGTTATGTTTTAAGGAAAAAATCTAAATTTGTCTAAGTTTATTTCATTCCATTATTTCATACTTATTATTAATTGTTTAATCCAATCATATGCAACTAGAATTTGCAGTACATCTATACACAAACACATACTCTCTAATATATTAACATCGACTGATCCTTGAACTAGAGAGCTAAATACTCGAATGAAAATCTTAACTAAGCATCACAACGAAATTTTCTGCCTAGTTTGAGGAGCATTCTCGACAAAATTGTCAACGATAAAGAGACCATACCCACTGCATTATTAAATATTGTCTGGTCGCTGAGGACCGAACTTTCCACTGCAAGTGCAGGCGGAGTAAGTAAGTTTAATATAACTTTGCGCTACGGACATGGAAATTTTTACAATAAAATATCTGTAAATAGGTATGGATTAGGAATTCAATATCTTCGAACTAAAAAAATTTAGATGTCAGAGGAGTCACGTAAATGATTAACGACAAGATTTAGCTGTTTTATTGTCGTTTTGCGATGCCTAGATTCATTAAAGGAGAGAACGTCGGTGTGGGGAGTACATAAATAATGGAGGCTGTCTATTCTACTGGTTATTATTTCGCCACAGACGTCATAAACTCCGTGACTGAAATGCTCTCTAACGAAAACCTGAGTTATTCCATTATTCTTTTCATGGCTCCATTTGAGATTTTCCATGCACCCGAATCTCATGCATGCTCACTACTTTGCTCCAGATTTATATACAGCAGTTGAGTGCTTGTTTATTCAAAAGTTATCTGCATCATCTAAACTAGCTGGCCCATTTCGGCTTCGAGTTTTATGAGCTCTATGGACCAGAACCAGATCGTGGGTTTTGATAGGAGTGGAATGAAGAACTATGGGAATGTTATCAACAATGTGGACGCAATGCATGAGATTTTCAGTCATCTGGATGCAGATGCCTTGGCAATGGCCTCCTGTGTGTCTAGACGGTGGCACCAGGCAGCCATGGATGATAGCTTGTGGGAAATGATTTGCATCAAACACTGGCCTACAACTGACATTTCCATGACCCGGCTTAGGTATGTTGTGAACGTTATGGGGGGATTCAGGCGTTTGTATGTCAAGTGCTTGCATCCTCTTCGCCCACACGTTGCTTCTTCTTCCTGCAAAAAGGATGCTTTCATGGAGGATAGGTTTGTGTGGAGTGAGGACCAAGTCCGGCTCTCTCTTTCTCTCTTTTCTGTAGATTACTACAAGAGACTTGGATCCTGCAATAAGTTGGAGCGCTTTCTTGTGCACTCAGTAAAACTCCATGAACCAAAGATTTGAGCCAGGCAGCTACAAATGCATGTTTCTAGAAGAATCTTCCACAGCACTCTCACGATACCATTTTATGGTTACGAATCAAATCTTTGAAGATACAAGTAAACAAACTTTAGAATAGGACTCACAGAAGTTTAGACAATACCCATTATTGCTTATGCTCTCAGCCAGCTACACAAGCATTAATTGTTGTAAGATATTACGACCATTGCCTTGGCTATGTTTGTAAGGCAGGGTTGTTGGGGGAAGGTCTGTTGTGTTTGGTGTATATCGCTATGGAGTAGCACCAGGTACTTTTAAGCATTTTGCTTAAATGCAATGATGGCTTCATGCACATTCCTTTTGTTTTTTTTATAGGTTATTTTTGGTCTCATGAAAGTTTTTTGTTCTTTTCTTTTGTTCCACATTTCAAGCTGTTCTTTCAAGTTCTAATAAGTTGTAAATCAGAATGTATGTTGCAAGAAATTATGTCTTCTTATCATATAATTTGATTTCAATTAAGTTTTATAAAAATATAGATTATAATATTGTTATCAGGATTTCAATTAAGTTTTTTTTTGAATCACTATTCATAAATAATGGGTCAATGAGTTTGACTCATAAAACTATACAGTTGAATCTTGATAGCAATATCATAATTTGACACGATGTGAAAAATGCCTCCTACTTATCAATATAGATTATGATATTTATATTAGATTTCAATTTTGTAGTTTTTATTTTGAAGAAAATTCTATAATTTAGTACATTTGAATATCAAATGTATTGAGATGAGTGATCTCTTGGGGAAGTCCCAATACTTCGCATCACCTAAATGATGTGACTGTTAAGTTAACCGTAGATATAATAATTCAAAGTGTTGTATAAGAGAAGTGATTCATTAGTTGTGTATCTAAATTTCGTTCTTATTAAAATTATATGTGATGTTTTCAATTTACTCTTAATTTTTTATAACCTATCTAGCCACTCTCCTAATTAAACTTAAGGTTTTAGAACCACAACAAACATGATGTCACATTAGCATGTGTTTGTTGAAATGTCATAAAAAGATTGTATAATTGAACATGACATTATGTCATGAAAGTTGTGTATTAAGTCAATGTTTTGCTGGTGAATTGATGTGACATTATATAATTTATTATTTTTGGATCTAATGAACACATTCATTCAATTTTTTAATAATAATAATCAATGCTAACAATCTTAAAATATTAGTTAATATTATTATACTATTAAAATTTTGATCTTTAAATCTACAAACATTATTTCAACTATTAAAACATGTTCAATTATTATATTATTTCTTCTATATAATTATATAAAATAATAATCATAAACATCTAATTTCCACTATTTATGATATTAACATACATTATTTCTAAATTTTAACTATGTAAATACTCTTCCTTCAAAAATCTAAACAATCAAATTCAAAAACAACATATACTAATTTAAAATACAACTTGAAATTGAAATGGCAGTCCACATACTCACTCAACTTTCTTGAAAACAAGTGTTTGTTTGCAATACAACTTTACATTTTTGTCCACATCCATTCTATTGGAATCTTCAATTCCAGTGACTCTGTATCTTGACATCCTTTTAACAAAATGTTATGATGCATGCCAGTAATTCTTCTCTGATCCAAATGACCTTTTATTTGTAACTTCTGGACTTTCCTATTATATTACTTGGAATGCCTTTGTGTGTATTTGTCTGGTTGTTGGACTGAGATGATGGCTGATCGATTGATTTGATTAGATGTGGCGTTAGCTCCGTGCCAAACTAGTAGTTGTGAAACCTAATTACTGTCAGTACATGTCGTAGTAAATACCTGAGGTTTTCTTGTACTGCACGTTTCATGGCAGATTGAACAATCAAAGAATTAACAGATGTCCACACGTTTTGAAAAGTAATATTTAATGACAAAATCAGAATGAATGACTGACTGAATAAATTTTAACTTAAAAATAGTCTATTCGGACAATGTAACGATACGTCAATTGTTTACTTAAGTTATAATTAAAGCAAATAATCAGCTTAAATTAGTTATATATTAATTAATTAATTTGAATTAGTCATATATTAGTATTTGCATTTATAGAAGATTCAAGGATTGCATCTATAGAAAATTAGTATATTTATATTAATTATTAATATATAAAATATGCAAAGAGTTATCATTCTCTAATTTTCTTTTTGATTGATTTATCTTTGTTTGATTTGATTTTTTTGTTTTGTCAAATCTTTTTTATTTGATTTTTTTGTTTCATCAAATCTACTATAATTGCACATGACTTCCACCTCCTTGAAATGCAGCTTCAAAAGTACATCTAGATAATGATAACTCTCAGCGTATTAATATATATATAATACACCTTTAACATATTAAAAATATTAAGTGAGAGTAGAGTTATCATTCTCTAATTTAATATCCTTTGAGGCATCTATTGCACTTCTGCATATTTTAGTATATACTTTTATATTTTGAGTTCAATTAAATTGTATTTGGAAGACTAAAAGTCTAGTTTTTTTCTTTGCACCCAAATCATTTCATTTTTTAAAATTATATTGAAATATAACTTCAAATAAATCATAAAATACTTTACATATGTACTTTTATATATTTGAGTTCAATGAGATGGTATTGTTTTTTAAATTTGAATAATTAATCATATAATAAATAAATTCAACAAGGACTTATTGCTAAACAAATTCAATGCACCTTCTACACCTTCAAGCTCTCAGCATATACAGCTTCGCTTGGAGCCAAAAAATCCAAAGCTAAAGGTTGTGACAGAGGAATTGTAGGAACAAAGCTAAGGGTACGGTCCCATGGAGGGGGGCTTCCTTAAAATTCTCAGCGTATGCTGCTTAACTTTTTTAGGAATATTTTAAAGTTCTTGGTCCTATGGATTTAAGCTTACAATTCTGCTTAAAATTTTAAGCTTCAAAATTTAAGGAATGAACTATAGTGCTTTTATAAAAAATAAAAAATAAATGAAAATTCTCTCATTTTTATTTTCTAATAAATATTTAAAATTTTAGATGAGAGACAAGTGGCATAAAAAAATCCTAAGTTGTAGGGGCAATTTCTAGCTCCACCCCAATTTCACCAGCTGAAAGATTCATTTCTAAAAGGTGGGGGCTCCTATTTTTATTGAAAAGATTCAAATTAATCTCGTAGCACAATTTTTTTTTCCATGGGACAACCTCTTCCATGAAAATAGAAGCCCAAGCCCCCCCATGGGACCATACAGTAAGTATAACAAAATAGGAAAGCAAGTTCATATCGAATGGACTTGGCTATTCCTTTTAATAGACCGGACGACTTTCCCACTACCCTCAATCATTACGAGCATTATTTTGCTCGTAACAGTCATTGTTGGAACACATTCATTACGTTGCTCGTAATAGTCATTGCTCATAACAGTCATTTAATATTTTCTCGTAACTACCAACATTACTTTGCTTGTAACAGTCATTGTTGCCAGCATATCTTTGTTGCTCACGACTACTGCCACCTGCGTGTCAAATTTTGCATGAAGATTTTTTATAGACAAAGGTTTTTGTTGTCAATGTAGAACACCTCTAGGCGTAATTATATGTATGTTAATATGTTAGAGAGTAGTGTTTGTGCATGGAGGCTTTGATATTTTGGAGACTTTTACCATTAAACAAGAGTTGATTTACTATTTAATGGTAGCTAAAACTTATGAGAGTGCTTTTTTTTAGATTTTACTATGTGAAATTTATTTGCATCAATGTTTTGGATCACAATACGTGATCTATGCACATCACTTTAAAGAGGGGCAAAATGTGCACACATAAAAATGGTCTGGAGCATAATTAATTAAATACTGAATATTTAATTAGTAAATCTTAATTCTTCTACTAATATAAATAAATTGATAAATTTATTTATATAGTTCATCCCTTAATTCTTCTATTTCAAAAATCATTTTCCATCTTAAATTAATTAAATGTACAAATTGAATAATTTGTCATTTAGTTAATTTCCCTCCTTCATTTAAATTTGAATTTTTAATTCAATTTTGTCACATTTATCCATAATCTCCTAACTACCTCCAACTCATCCTCCACCTCATCACATGTCACACAATTTCATTTATTCCTAATTTTTAAATTTGGAATATTCACTCCAACCTACTAACCTTCTTGGAGACACATGACTCCTCTTTCTAATTGATGCTCTTTGACACTTGGAAGATTTTCCCTTCCAAATGGAGCAACCTCCATGAATTCCTCCAACTTCTTTGTGCTCTACCATTGATGTCCCTGGATCATGGTCTTGACCGTCCATCTCTCCCACCTCATTCAAGGCCTAGAAAAATCTATAAAAAGGAGCTCATCCTACAGCTTTTCAAGAGACAATTGAGATAAAATTATGCTGGAAAAATTAAGAGCAATTGAGAGCAATTGAGAGTTTCCATTTTCATATAGCATAGTTATCATGGCACTTTTACTTTGGATCATTTTAGTATTGCATTAGATTTCATTGTTTTTCATAGTATTACATTAGAATTGCATCATTAAACCTAGTATCATCATACATAGCAACATTTTTCTCTTTTATTTAGCATTTAAACTTCAAAAATACAAAAATATAGTGATGTAGGCATGTAATTTGCATTGCACAACATCTTCTCATTTCTTAGGTTGTTATCTTTGTAGATTCATGTGCAACACTTAACTAGATCTGAGAGCATGAATTCAAAGGTCCTTAAGACTAGAGAACCATGGAATGATTTGGAAGGATAGTAGTAGCAATTTTGTTTTGTTCTTTCAATTCATTTTATGTAAGAAATTTCATGGATATGTGTGTTGGGTTTTAAATTGTTAGTCCCTTCTCCACATTTTCCACACACATAAATTAGCACCCACCGTGGGGCCTAGCCCCATTTTTAATCTTTTTATGTTGAGTTTTTTTTCTGCAGATTCCATCGAAAGTGTCGAAATAGCACATCTAGCAAATTGTTTGGTGCATCGAGTCACCTTTTTGATGCACCTAGTCATTCTTCTAGCACATACGATCACTGTTCCGACGCATCTACGAAATCATTCAACGGATCTAGTTGTTCTTTCAGCGCATCAAGGAGTTTTATTTTTAATTCTATATTTTTCCAGTTCAGCGCATTCGGTCTGTCTTTTAGCGCATTTAGTTTGTCTTTTAGTGCATTCGGTCTAATTTTTAGCGCATTCGGTTACTGTAATGGTGCATCTAGTTTTTGCTATAAATTTTCCAAATTCCAGAAACTTATTTGTGTTTCTCTATTTTGCAGGACCTTTACACGCAGTTAGAGACTCTGTTGAAACCCCTGAAATGTTGTCAAAGACTTCAAAAATCTGAAACTACTAACAATTGGTTGCAAGGTTGAATTTATTATTATTTCTTTTGATTAAGTTAGGAACATATCTTAATTAGAGGAAAACTAACACCATGCTTGTTGTGTTTGTATAGTGGTGGGCGTGTATGCTCTCCCCTTAACTGGGTGATCAGAAAGCTACACCCACATTTTGTAATTTTATTGCATTTAATCCTTAGAGGGCCTTCCTGGTGGGAAAGAGTAATCACCCCAAGGAACGACCCAACCAGGAACATGCTAAAGCCAAGCGACTTCCACCCAGGATATAAGTGTGGGTACTTGAGGAAAGTTCAAGTATCACAAGGATTGTTCCGACAAGAAGGGAAACAATGGTCTCTTGTTGTATGGATGATCCCCCACGAACATAATGCCTTTACTAGAACCCTTGTTGTTGTATGCCAAAATTCATTTTATATTTGCTGGTGCAAGAGGTATAACCTCTAAAGTCGTCCCACGTTCTTATGGCTTTTGGTAGAAATGAGAAGTCTATCATGGGAGATTCATGAGGAATGAGGCTTGGCTGACCCGAGAAGTGATTGCAATGTAAGGGGGAGCCAATGTGGTCAAGCCTCTAATCATTCGCCAAAAGTAAGCACAGGTGGACTAAAAATCCAAGTGGGAATCTAGTAAATACTGTTTGTCACAACCTTAGGGATTGTACTTTCTTGGTGTGTTTCACATGCATGTTTTGAAATAAATTTTGAACAAACATCACACACTCGAATATACAACCACTAATTTAGAAGAACATCCACTCCAACAAATCAACTCTCAGCCAAAAAACAAGAAAAATCAATCAAACTATCAAAAATAGAGAACATTTTCTAGATTTGCGCATTCATTCTCTGTTCTGGCACATATACTACCTTCTCTAGTGCATTCATTCCCTGTTCTAGCACATATGTGTAATATTTTAGCGCATCTATGCAATATTTTAGCACATTTGTGCAATCTTTAGCGCATTCATGCAATCTTTTAACGCATCTGTGCAATATTTTAATGCATCTGTGCAATATTTTAGTGCATCTGTGCAATCTTTTAGCGCATTTGTGCAATCTTTTAGAGCATCCGTGCAATATTTTAGCGCATCTATGCAATATTTTAGAGCATCCGTGTAATCTTTTAGAGCATTCGTGCAATATTTTAGAGCATCCGTGCAATCTTTTAGATCATCTGGGCCTTGTTTTGGAGCATTTGTCTGATAATTGAAACCAGATTTAGGGATTCTTTTCTCAGCATAGAGCATTCCTCATTCAACCATAACTTTAACTAAACTTGGATCAAAACATCTAAAAGTGCCTAATCATCAAACCTATCTCTAATTGTTAGTTGAGTTTCATCATCATGATTTGTCATCCTTCATCACGAAACAACGTTGTATAATCAGATCCCACCTTAGTCTCATTAATAGAATTTGTCATTCTATTTGACTTGGGTGTATCCTTGGCACTCCTAAACAAAGATCAAAGTATATTTTTATCACTTGAAATGGAAACCCAAACTACCATGGTGGAAGCAAAATAAAATCCGTTTCACAGGTTCCACCAAACTAAAAATGATGAAATAATGAATGAAGACATCTTACAAGCTCAACAAGACCCTCAATTTCATAAGTTCGTGGAGAAAATTTTAGAAAAGGATGAAGAAAAATACCTTTTGATGCTAGCAAACAAAGGAGTCAAACTACCCGAGGATTTTGATATCACAAAATTAAAAGAAATTCCCAAGAGGACAAAGGCTGACTCACAAAACACAGATCTAGTGGATGCTTTGACCCAACAAATGAAAAATCTCCAACAACAAATCCAAGACATGCAAAGGGGAACAACAAAGAGATATTCACTGCAAGATATCTTTCCTTATCCCTTTGATAGAAACATGAACATGATATAGTCTCCACCAAAAACAACATCATCCAAGTTCAATGTTTCTAAATTCTTGTAAAGGTTAAATGAGCCCAAATCTAAACCATCAAACACAAATAATATTGAACAATCTTAACATGTCATGCACCTATCTTCATCTCCCACAAGCCAAAATAAACCTCGTGATTCTTCCACTCAATTTAACGATTTTTTCCAATCACCTTCTCCTATCATACTCTCTGCGTCCAATGATTCACATCAAGATCAAAGTATTCTTTCCACTCCATCCAATGATACCAAAATTCCACAAGCCCTTCCAATCTTTGACCAAGATCCCATCTCTCAAGAATCTTATGATGATCCCCTCATTTCATTATTCACCCATGATGATCCCCTTTCATCTCAAGAGGAAAGTATCCTTCTAAGTCCTTCTTCCACCTCATCTAATGAATCCACACCCTCTCATGATTCCATCGCATCCTAGGAGCATGATAATTCTTCCTTCCTATCTAATGATGCCCTACCATCTCATGATCAAGATATGCCTTTCACACCACTTCATAATGATTCCATGCTTAATTCATCTCCTACTCCTCGTGATCCTTCCTCAAGTCAAGATCGAAGTACCTCATCATCTCCATGTCAAGAGCCTATCACATGCAATATTCGTGCAATATTTTAGCATATTCATGCAATATTTTAGTGCATCTGTGCAATCTTTTAACACATTCGTGCAATCTTTTAGTGCATCTGTGCAATCTTTTAGCGCATTCGTGCAATCTCTTAGAGCATCTGTGCAATATTTTAGCGCATCTATGCAATATTTTAGAGCATCCGTGTAATCTTTTAGAGCATTTGTGCAACCTTTTAGAGCATCCATGCAATCTTTTAGATTATCTAGGCCTTGTTTTGGAGCATCTGTCTGATAATTGAAACCAGATTTAGGGATTATTTTCTTAGCATAGAGCATTCCTCATTCAACCATCACTTTAACTAAACTTGGATCAAAACTTCTAAAAGATCCTAATCATCAAACCTATGTTTGATTGTTAGTTGAGTTTCATCATCAAGATTTGTCATCCTTCATCATGAAACAACGATGTATAATCAAATCCCACCTTAGTCTCATTAATAGAATTGGTCATTCTATTTAACTTGGGTGTATCCTTGGCACTCCTAAACAAAGATCAAAATATAGTTTTATCACTTGAAATGGAAACCCAAACTACCATGGTGGAAGCAAAAGAAAATCCCTTTCACAAGTTCCACCAAACTAAAAATGATGAAATAATGAATGAAGACATCTTACAAGCTCAACAAGACCCTCAATTTCATAAGTTCGTGGAGAAAATTTTAGAAAAGGATGGAGAAAAATACCTTTTGATGCTAGCAAACAAAGGGGTCAAACTACCCGAGGATTTTGATATCACAAAATTAAAAGAAATTCCCAAGAGGATAAAGGTCGACTCACAAAACACAGATCCAATGGATGCTTTGACCCAACAAATGCAAAATATCCAACAACAAATCCAAGACATGCAAAGGGAACAACAAAGAGATATTCGTTGTAAGATATCTTCCCTTATCCCTTTGACAAAAACATGAACATGATATCTTCTCCACCAAAAACAACATCATCCAAGTTCAATGTTTCTAAATTCTTGTAAAGATTAAATGAGCCCAAATCTAAGCCATCAAACACAAATAATATTGAACAATCCTATCATATCATGCACCTATCTTCATCTCCCACAAGCCAAAATAAACCTCGTGATTCTTCCACTCAATTTAACGATTTTGTCCAACCACCCTCTCCTATCATACTCTCTACGTCCAATGATTCACATCAAGATCAAAGTATTCTTTCCACTCCATGGACAATGATACCAAAATTCCACAAGCCCTTCCAATCTTTGACCAAGATCCAATCTCTCAAGAATCTTATGATGATCCCGTCATTTCATTATTCACCCACGATGATCCCCTTTCATCTCAAGAGGAAAGTATCCTTCCAAGTCCTTCTTCCACCTCATCTAATGAATCCATACCCTCTCATGATTCCATCGCATCCTAGGAGCATGATAATTCTTCCTTCCTATCTAATGATTCCCTACCATCTCATGATCAAGATATGCCTCACACCACTTCATGATGATTCCATGCTTAATTCATCTCCTACACCTCGTGATCCTTCCTCAAGTCAAGATCAAAGTACCTCATCATCTCCATGTCAAGAGCCTATCACACCTATTCAAACTATCCATGAACCCCATACCTGTAAATTGGAATCTTCCACCTTTATCTACTCTGGCTTACTTACAACACCTATCCTTTCATGCTGTAAGAGAGGGTGACCAACCACTGCAAGGCCCCAGGTCACGAAGGGCCAAGAGCAGAAAGGATGCCCTAAGTTACCTCAATTTAAAGGAAGGTTAGGATAGAAGGAATGAGAATGATGAGGACTAGGTGTCCTTCGACCACTCTGCAATCTCGAGAGTTGAAGGGAGACTAGATAAGTCACTTTTTAAGATCAACTTTGTGTCTCAAGTAGCTCTCCATCAAAAGACAGAGGGGTTGGAGTTCGTATGGCCAAAAAACTAGAGAGACGAGGTTAAACTCTAAAAGGTGGACTAACAACCTAGTTTAGAAGTTTCTTGAACAACAAAATGAGATTAAGAAGAACGAGATGTAAATATGTATGTGATAAAAGAAATATATTACCGCCAGGGTGACGAAGACGATTTCGTACAGCAGTCTTCTCACCAGCTTGCTCCAAGCTCTCTCCACCTGCACACAAAAAAAGGGGGAATGTTGGGGCTGTTTAGGGGCCTACTTTAGTCAAACCCCCATTTTGGTGTTTCCACCTCCACGGACAACCAAGTTTGTAACGATAGGAATAAAGATAAAGAAAGGAATACAAGCTACATTAGAAAAAAACACTACAAAATAGTATGTGCTTACTCAACCAAGATGACAAAGAAGATGAGAGGAGCTTACCACCTCCGTCCAAAGCGCTCAATGCTTGTGTAGGAGAAAATAAGAGGAACTCAAGCCTCTATTGCAATGGTGTGTGTCTTGCACTTGCACTATCAGAGTGATGGAGTGGTAGATTGTTGCAATGGAGTGTGAAGTGGTGCTACAAAGATTGAATGGATGAAAGGAATGGAGAGAGTGCTCAAACAATCTTGCAAGCCTTCATCCAAACTTGAGAATGGATGAGAGAGCAAAGAATATGAAGGGAAGGATGAAAAATGGCCATATTCGGGTCGGCCAGCTGAAAGGGGGCATTACTCTTCGACTTCCAATCGAAATTGTAACATCTTTGCAATCTCTAACTGTAGGAATCTGCTAGGGAAGTAAGTGTGCCGCATGGATGTCTGCGTGTCACGTGGGCATCCTTGATAGAAATTCTCCCACCGACACACAAAAAAGGTGCCAAGTGTGATGTGGACATCGGGCTTAAGTGGAATTAAGCCTCTGCCTTAGGTTTTCTAAAGTGCAAAGGGGTAAAAGGGAATTTGAGTTAGCGGTGAAAATTCACGCTTATACATTTTTCCCCCACTTTAGTGAGCACGAATACTAATGAGTGCTTCGATAAAGTAGAGTAGTAAGGGAGTGACAACGTAAGACAAGTATACCTGAACCGACAAGGAGGAAGAGCATGATCTGGCGAACTTGGAAGTGTAGGAGAGGACTCCATAGTTTCGTAGAACTACAAATCTAAAGTATGAAAGCGCCTCAAAGGCTCATGGTCCTGGGAGGAAGGTATCCCCCAAGAAATCTCACATAGAGGAGACCGAGCAAAAGGACCTTACAGACCCGCAGACCTGCAAGGAAGGTATCCCCCAAGAACTCTCACATGGAGGAGACTGAACAAAAGAACCTTATAGACCCGCAAACTATAAGGAAGGTATCCCCCAAGAACTCTCACATGAGGGAGACTGAGCAAAGGCAACTCCATAGAGTTAGAGAGGGCAACATGTTTACCCACAGATAGAACACATTAGGAAGCGGCCACGTAAGCCAGTGGATGGACAGTCACACAAACCATCGCTAAGTTGTAAGACTTTCAAAGGGGTCCTTTGGGGATCCTTCAAAAGGAAGGAGGGTCCACTCAAGGGATGCACTGTTTGAAAAGTGAAGTCTAGTCAAGCTGCCCCCAAGCTAGACGTAAGGATGCAAAGTAGGTCTAGCCGGGCTGCCCCTGAACTAGATACAAAGAAGTGAAACCGGTCTAGTCAAGCTACCCCCGAGCTAGATGCCATAGAACTTGTTGAAAGCTTTCGAAAGGGGTCCCTTGGGAACCTGGCGTGAAAAGGAGTGGTCCACTCAAGGGACACACTGTTCAGAAGCTATCATCTTCTTTCTCAAATCGATTCATCGTCAAGGAACCCTTTCAAAATATTTTCACTTCATCAAGGAATTTAAAAGGAAGGAGATACACCCCAATGAGGGGAAGACTAAGATCATTCTCGCTTCAGAGGAGGGTTTCCATGTCCTTTCTTTATGAACCCATGATGAAGGAAACATGTTACATTAGAGTTTCAAGTCAAGAATACAATTCCAACAAAGAATTGTGTGAAGGATCTTCGAGAAAAGATTCATTTGGAAACAAATGCATTTTCTAAGGATCAAGTGATGTAGAGGTGGCGTTATCACACATAAGAGGGAAAACTCAAGCAAAGAAGAGAGAAAGATAAAGGGAAAGGTAAAAGAAAAGAGATCGCACACAAAGGGCACAAGGGGATCTAGTTTTGCGTGGTCAGATATGCCTTTATTTGTAAGTAGTAAGTAACCGCGGTAAGACGCGAAAGATCATCAATCCCCAACCAGATTGGGAAGAATGCATGGAAGAAAAAGTAAAATAAAAAATTGGGTCAACATGGAAGGAGGCCTAAATGCTCCCGACGATTTGCATCATCCCCAATTTATCGAAAGTCAATCACAAACATGGAAGAATGAAGATACACATAGAGGAAGGTCTACAACACAAACACCACGCCTATATCAAAGCACCAACAGGAGTGACGAGGGTCATCCAGGCACATATAGCATGGTCACGGGGGAAAACGTCACAACATACATGCACATCTAATCTAAAGATCAAGAAGAGGGTCTCCCCCTAACACTAGTTGACTAGGAGGTCACCAGCTTCCCACTCTAGATCATTGTAAGGGGAAGGATGATAAGCCTGCAATGGTGTAATGTTAAGGGCAGGAGCTTTCGATCCTCCCGCAACAAGGGCTAAGGCAGAGGGACCAATGAAATCTCCATCGCTCAACTCTTGTGGGTCTAAGGTTAATGACTTTGCAAAGATTGCCGACAAGGTTGGGACTTCATCCACCGATTTAAACATCACTTGATGAGAGTTCCATGTTTCACCTTGACGGTCAGAGGAGTTCACACCCGAGGTTCATCGATAGGCTCATCGAGAGACTCAGGAGTGGTGACAAAATCGGGGGAGGTAGGAGTTGGTTCCATCACTAGGACATAACAAGTCAATGCGGGGCCATTTTTCGGAGAAGGTGGGATCTTCTTATGTCCTCTATTGCTGGAGGGACCACGCTCTACTTTCTTCTTCATTGGAGGAGGTGAAATCCCCATAGACAAAGAAAGGTGGATGGAAGAGGACAGAACCGTAATGGATACAACCGAAGTATTAACCATATCCATGGGTTTCGGGAAAGGTGAGACATCCAAAATGGAGGTCAATAGGGGAAGCTCCACCGAACGAGCGATAAACACCTGCACCTTTCCGAGTGCATGTGCACTCACAGCGGGAGTCGGAAGAGATTCTGAATTAGTTAGATCAGAGGTGGAAGAGGGGAAAGAGGAGGCCACGACATGAGGTGTCGTATTCTCTTCCTCCTTCTTCCGTGAGGAGGCTTTCTCAACTAGGAGAGCCTTTCACCGACGCTTATGCTCACGTGCAAGGCGGTTCCTATGACTCTTTGAACCAAAAGCCAGAGTTTGCGAAGGGATGGAAGGATTTTGCTCAGCCATGGGGGTGTCTTCCACAGTTTCTTCCAATGGAAGGACAGCCTCCTGAATGGGAGCAGAAGGGGGAGGTTCATAAATGGCAGGAGGAATCGACTCTACCACCTTAGAGGTGGATCATTTTCTGTTTGGGGGAACAGGAAGAGGTCGAGGGGAAAATTCTCTTTGCGAGCCTTTCTTTCTACCATACAAATAATACCAAGGTCCTAGGGACCCATTAGGGAGATCCAATATCCTGATCTTGGGTCTTCAACAAGGAGGCATCATCGGACTCAGTGGGTAGAACCCGGGCTTATTCATCCAATATTCTTCCCAAGAGAGGGGATTAGACGAGTCGACCCAAATGGGAGCGAGCTTCTCCTTTCCCTTTCGGGAGGAGGAGGCAGTTGGCTTCTCAACTATAGGAAGGGTCAACTCTAGTTGTCCCTTGCCTCCAGTCTTATACTTCACATAGTTCTTGTAAATTAGGTTCATTCTTTATGGGAGCAGACCGACGAGAGAGGGCCAAAAATGATCCAATGAGTATCCCCACAAGATACCATAGGCTGATATCCAGTATCATGTGCCACGTGCACAACACCCTCATGGGAAAACTTAAGGCACTTATGAATCACAGAGGGGATCCCATTCATGGAAGCCAGCCAAGGTATGCCTAGCTTCACTCTAAACAGGTCCGACTCAGGAATAACATCAAAGACCGTGTACATTCCTGGGTCCAACTAGGATGAACAACGTTATCGATCCATAAGGTTTAAGAGAAAATCCATCATGCGTACGGATGATGGATTTTGTTTTTTTGTACTCCTCCCTTTGTAAAGAATTTAAAATTAATGTCTCTTTTGTGATGACATTCACTCTACTCGCGAGGTCGACCAAGACCCCTGTCATGATGTTACCATTGAGGCAAGTGGGAATGTAAAGCGAAGAAGGTTTGCTATTGGTTGGCACATCTTGCAAAGTAAATGTCACATCCGGTGATCCAGTCACAAGATGAGGAGAAGGAGTAACAATGACCATGTTAACGTATGCCTTGGGGCAGGAAACAAAATCCAAGGGATCGGTACACATGATGGATTTTTTTTTTTGTACTCCTCCCTTTGTAAGGAATTTAAAAGTAATGTCTCTTCTATGATGACATTCACTCTACTCGCGGAGTCAACCAAGACCCCTGTCATGATGTTACCATTGAGGCAAGTGGGAATGTAAAGCAAAGAATGTTTTCTATTGGTTGGCACATCTTGTGAAGTAAATGTCACATACAGTGAGCTAGTCGCAAGATGAGGAGAAGGAGTAATAATGACCCTGTTAACATATGCCTCGAGGCAGGAAACAGAATCCAAGGGATCAATAATCATGTTGGTAGAGTGTGAAAGAAATGGGTTCATGTATATCTACAAGTCACTGTTAGCTTTTTCCACTGACTTGTTTGTGTTTTTCTTACTCCCATCAAGGCGGATAGTACCATTTTCGATGCAATCCTGTATCTCATGACACAGGCACATGCAATGTTCGGTATCATGGTCGTTAAATCGATGGTACCGACAATATGTGTTTTCTTCATATCAATTAGGGTATGATTCTCTAACTAGTTTAGGAGGTGGCAGGGTAAGGATCATATCCTTCACCAGCTTCTACAAGATGGAAGAATAAGATTCTGATAGCTTCATAAACTTTCGCTCGCATTTGAGTCCATTGTTATCCAGAACGGCTACTACATTCGCAACAGTTTTACCTCTTCCAAAGATCGATGTGATAGATCTCCCTTCAGAATGGGAGCACGAGGGAGGACCCCCAAACTAGACCACCATCTATTGGTATTCTCGTAAAGCTACACACAGATGTACGAAAGAAGGATACTTCATGAGGGTGAACTTCTCTTGCCAATGTCTTTGTAAATTCCCTATGAAAACTTTATGTACATCAGAGTCAAGTAGCGGATACGAGATCTATGAGAAGAGCACTTGGTATCGTGCTATAAATTTTGTAACCTTCTCATTGTCTCCTTGTTTGTACCAAACAAGGTCGAAGAAGCTCATTTTTGGTCTGATATTGGCTTGGAACTATCACAAGAACTAGTTCACAAGCTGATCAAACGTGAAGATGGAATTATCAGGCAAACAACAGTACCAATCCAGTGTTGTATCTTTGATGTAGAGAAAAGGATTCACAACTCAACATTCCATTCACTTGACAACTTCCATAAAATCATTCATCTCAAACAATGATTAATTGCATTCTAGATCACATTGAAAAAACTCTCATGGCAACCCACTATTCAATGCACCGAACTACCATTTATAACTTCCACAAAACACATTATAAAGCCAATCACTTCAGTGAGATTTAAGATAACATAAGTATAGACTTCCCTTCCAATTTTTATGAATATCCAATGGTGGACAATGAATTTGTTGTATTTTTCCCAAAACTGCAAACCCTAGACAAGGTGCAGACCTGCCCTCACAAAAATGATCATAACTTATTCAAATATTAATGAAATTTGATGAGACTTGAAGAAAATGAAAGTAGATTCATGTATCAAAAAAATTAAATTGGTTTCAGACCCAAAATATATACTTTACAATCCGTACCATCACATTTTTTAGACTGTAAATTCTGCACAATATTGTTAGAATAGGCAGTCTCACCAGAATAGTCATATCTCCCACAAAACTCAATAAAATTTAATGAGACAAAAAGAATTGGAAACTAGAAATAGATATATTTCCATCAATATATGATAATCCATTATTTGAGTCCATAACAGGCTGTAAAAATCACAACTTCATTCTGAAAACAATCCAAAAATCAGAAAATGCACACAAAACTTGAGGTTGCCATTCTTCAAACTTCAAAAATAATGTCTCCAACCTCCCAATTCGAGTTTTGGAGGGTGTAATTATACATTTCCAACCAAAACCAACTATTTTCAACCACATTCTAATTATTTTGTTGAAAAAACACCTTAATGACACTTTTGACAAGTTGCTTGACAACTTTCTTGAGCAACTTTTACAATTTTTACAATATGGAACAACTTTAAACATTATTTGATAAATGACTTCAAATATGACTTCCTAAGACTCAAAAACCTATAAAATGGTTTTATAAACCTAATTATAAGACCCAATACACAAAATAGAGCAAATATTTACAAATGGCCTCATGGAGGGTTGAAAGCAACTTGGTGCTCCTGCACCATACACCCCTTGAAGAAAAAACTCAAGTCTCTTGAGTTAGCATAAAATAAAGCACCTGCAAAAATAAATAAATCTTCACTATCACCTTCAATCACAGACACTTGTATCTTCATCTTAACCCATGGTTTTTTCTTCCTCTTCTTTTTCTTATGCCTTCTTCTATCAATCATCTTTTCAACATCTAGGCTCTAGAACTCCATTTCTTGTGTACAAACCTCAGTAGCATCATCTATATCTTCATTCTTATCATTAGAGTACCATATATAATCTGAATCATACTCTTGAAAACCTTCATATACCTCATTAGAAAATTGATCTACAACATCTTTATTATCAACAACAACTTGATCATGAATATCAACATCAATGTTATCAACAACTTTATCATCATCAACTTGAGTATCAATACCAATTTGATCAATAACATCAACAACCTTCTCAACTTTTTCATCAACTACTTGATTACCAAAAACAAGCACATCATTAATCTCAACATCAACATGTTCATTAACCAACAAAGAATTTTGTTCATCTTCAAACATAATCGAAATATCATG
Source organism: Sequoiadendron giganteum (assembly GCA_007115665.2). Lineage (NCBI taxonomy): Eukaryota > Viridiplantae > Streptophyta > Pinopsida > Cupressales > Cupressaceae > Sequoiadendron > Sequoiadendron giganteum. The sequence continues at coordinate 22,806,615 of CM021109.1, read as the reverse complement.
CATCTCAACTTGTAACTTATCTTGCTCAACTTGAACAATAGATTCAAAATTTACCTCTGTCTCATTTGTTGCCTTATTTTGTTTTCTTTGCTTCTTCATAATCTTCTTTAGAGGCCATATTAACCTCTTTGACATTGGTATATTCCAACCCTTTGTGCTTCCTTGAGAAGTTTGTGTTCTTTGGCTAATCTTTCCGATCTTTGGCTTATCTTTTCTATGGCTATCTAAAACTCTGTTTGTCTTGCCTTATGTCTTTCCTTCTTTCTCATTTCCTTTTCATCTCTTTCCTTCTTCCTTCGTGAATCCTCAGCCTACCAACATCTCTTTAAAATTTCCATCTTCACAAGCAAGTATCTCCTTGCTTCCACTTCACCTTGCCTCACCTAGGCAATCAGGTTCCTTCCTCAACCTGCAAACAACCACACTCACAAATGACAAAAAAATTTCCCAGAGCATCTTTAGGCTCTGATACCAAATTGATGCAGAGCAAAGGATTCTTAACTCAACATTCCATTCACTTGACAACTTCCATAAAATCATTCATCTCAAACAATGATTAATTGCATTCTAGATCACATTGAAAACACTCTCATGGCAACCCACAATTCAATGCACCGAACTACCATTTATAACTTCCACAAAACACATTATAAATCCAATCACTTCAGTGATATTTAAGATAACATAATTATAGACTTCCCTTCCAATTTTTATGAATATCCAATGGTGGACAATGAATCTGTTGTATTTTTCCCAAAACTGCAAACCCTAGACAAGGTGCAGACTTGCCCTCACAAAAATGATCGTAACTTATTCAAATATTAATGAAATTTGATGAGACTTGAAGAAACTGAAAGTATATTCATGTATCAACAAAATTAAATTGGTTTCAGACCCAAAATATATACTTTACAATCCGTACCATCACATTTTTCAGACTGTAAATTCTGCACAATATTGTTAGAATAGGCAGTCTCACCAAAATAGTCATATCTCCCACAAAAATCAATAAAATTTAATGAGACAAAAAGAATTGGAAAATAGAAATAGATATATTTCCATCAATATATGATAATCCATTATTTGAGTCCATACCAGGCCGTACAAATCACAACTTCATTCTGAAAACAATCCAAAAATCAGAAAATGCACACAAAACTTAAGGTTGCCATTCTTCAAACTTCAAAAATAATGTCTCCAACCTCCCAATTCGAGTTTTGGAGGGTGTACTTATACATTTCCAACCAAAACCAACTATTTTCAACCACCTTCTAATTAGTTTGTTGAAAAAACACCTTAATGACACTTTTGACAAGTTGCTTGACAACTTTCTTGAGCAACTTTTACAATTTTTACAATATGGAACAACTTTAAACATTATTTGATAAATGACTTCAAATATGACTTCCTAAGACTCAAAAACCTATAAAATGGTTTTATAAACCTAATTATAAGACCCAATACACAAAATAGAGCAACTATTTACAAATGGCCTCATGGAGGGTTGAAAGCAACTTGGTGCTCCTACACCAATCTTTGAGGGATCGGGGAAATAGTTTTTCCATCAAAAAATCGTGATGGAAGAATTTTGTGCACAAGGCGTTGAAGGCAGACACGTGTGTCTACGGGTCCCCTTTACCACCATATTTTTTGAATTTTGGAATCTCCATCCCTTGTGGGAAAGGATTATTTAGGATCGTAATCGATAATGGGTTGTGTCGAAAGAAAGGCTAAAAGATAGGTTGGGTCGAGGCCTGGGATAGGTTCGCTAGCAAATTCTGCATCTTCCCCATATTTTGAAGAAGGGTATTCAGAATAGGGTCATTAGAAAACATAGGACCAATGGAACCACCACCAGAGCCACCGCCTAGACCACCGTCATGACCACCACCAGAGCCACCATCGATGCCACCACCACTAGTGTGACTCCCATCGTGACCACTGCCAGAGCCACCACCAATGTCGCCATCACCAGTGTGACTTCCACCGGAGCCACCACCATGACTTCCGCTAGAACCGCTTCCACCAATGCCACCCCCACTTCCAAAGTTTCCACCACCAAATCCTCCACCTATCATCCCGCCAAATCCTCCACCACCGGAGGTGGTGGAAGGGGTGAAGTGGAAACCCAAAGGGTTCCTGTTTACTTTAATAGTTTCCAAACTTTCAGAAGTAGCGAGTATACCGACCGAAGGGACCGCATCAGCCATATATATGGATGTAGGAGGCATCGACATCTCTAGTTGCCTCTCACGTTCCTCGAAGAGGCCACCTCGTTTCATGTGACTATGGCTCGAGAGGGCACATTTTTCAGCTAGACTAGTGAGACTAGCTAAGAGCTCTACACCTGTCCGATCTTTTTCCACCATGTATCTTATTTCACTAATAACGTTAGCAGCCTTAGCCATCTTCAGGTTTCTCTCCAAGTGATTTTCTAATGCACCTAACCCTTTACTAAGGCTAATGATGTATTCAGACGGGATACAGATGACCTCATGCTCATATATGGATGAGGAGTTTGATGAATTAGGAGAGGTAGGGATGTGATCAATTTCGTCAAGAAACCTAAGTTTGACTCGCGCTATGTGCTCCTGTGTGGATAGCCCAACCACAGAACCAGAGAAAACGCCTGTAGTGAAACTAGAGGAGACCTTCATCTTTTCCATCGGAAGGTTTCATAGACTTCTTCTGACAATATTCGTAGAGGTCATAGATTGAGTTATAAAGCTCATAAACTTTCACAACACACAAGGATGCAATGACCAAGAGGTATAAGAGAAAAAATCTAGAACACCGACAAATGGGTAGACGTTGGTTCACGTCATGTTCACCAAAATTGTAAGAGAGGGGGACCAACCACCGAAAGGACCCAAGTCACGAAAGGCCAAGAGTGGAAAGGCTACCCTAACTTACCTCAGTTTAAAGGAAGGTTAGGATAGAAAGGATGAGAATGATGAGGACTGGGTGTCCTTTGACCACTCTGCAATCCCAAGAGTTGAAGGGAGACTAGATGAGTTGCTTTTTAAGGCCAACTCTATGTCTCAGGTAGCTCTTTGTCAGAGGACAAAAGCACGGTTCTGGGATGATAGCGTGACGTGCTGGCGTCTCATAGGTGCATTGGCGTCCGTACGGCCAAAAAACTAGAGAGATAAGGTTAAACTCTAAAAGGTAGACTAACAGCCTAGTTTATAAATTTCTTGAACAACAAAATGAGATTAAGAAGAATGAGATGTAAATACATATGTGATAAAAGAAATATATTACCGCCAGGGTGACGAAGATGATTTCGTACAACAGTCTTCTCGCCAGCTTGCTCCAAGCTCTCTCCACCTGCACATAGAAATAGGGGGAATGTTGGGATTGTTTAGGAGCCTGCCTCAATCAAAGCCTCATTTTGGTGTTTCCACCTCCATGAACAACCAAGTTTGCAACGATAGGAATAAAGATAAAGAAAGGAATAAAAGCTACATAAGCAAAAGACATTACAAAATAGTATGTTCTTACTCAACCAAGATGATAGAGAAGATGAGAGGAGCTTACCACCTCCATCCAAAGCACAAAAGGCTTCTGGAGGAGAAAATGAGAGGAACTCAAGCCTCTACTGCAATGGTGTGTGTCATGTGCTTGCACTATCAAAGTGATGGAGTGGTAGATTGCTGCAATGGAGTGTGAAGTGTTGCTATAAAGCTTGAATGGATGAAAGGAATGGAGAGAGTGCTCAAACGATCTTGAAATAATTCATCCAAACTTGAGAATGGATGAGAGAGTGAATAATATGAAGGGAAGGATGAAAAACGTCCATATTCGAGTTGTTCAGCCAAAGGGGGACGTTACTCTTTGACTTCCAATCGAAAGTGTAACGTCTCTGCAGTCTCCAACCATAGGAATCTACCATGGACATAAGCGTTCCGCATGGATGTCTATGCATCGCACGGACGTCCCTAATAGAAACACTCCCACCGACACACAAAACAGGCGTCAAGTGCGATGTGGACAATGGGCTTAAGTGGAATTAAGCCTTCATCTTAGGTTTTCTAAAGTGCAAGGGGGTAAAAGGGAATTTGTGTTAGGGGTGCAAATTCACGCTTATACACATCCATATCATATCCTCCCCAAAATGGACTCGCATCTTGTTTCATAAATAATGCATATCCCATTGGTAAATGAATGTGTCAAAATATGAACTACAAAGGTAAAGGATTAGACCTTCATGAACAAGGTATTCTAGAACCCCTTCCTGCCCAAGAAAATATATATTCTCATTGCTTGGCTATACAACTCATTCTCAACCTAAGTAGATCCTAGTCCATCAAACCTTCCATCTATCCTAGGTCCTTATCCTAGTCCATCAAACCTTCCATGTATCCTTGGTCCTTATCATCCAAACCTTAGTTCATAAACCCTTCCATCCATATTAGGGTCCTACATCCCTCCATCTCCTTTTCACCAAGAGCAACAAAGGCACACATCCTTGATGCCCTTTCAAAATTCTACCTACATTAACTCATCCATAATACCTCCATATCATTCATCTCAATTCGCTTCTCCCATTTATTTTGGAAGCAATTTGGGTGCCAAATGTCAAAAGCTTCAATATCAAAATCCACATGTATCAAAGGATCAACATGTCTCCTCGAAGAGTCATGCAAAAATAAAAGAAAACTTGATCCAAAATCAAAGTCAAAAATTCAAAAGGCCACAAAGGCCCATAAATCAAAGAGAAAAATCTCAAAGGCCACAAAGGCCCATAAAGCAAAACTCAAAGTCAAAAACTATGTGGATTCCTAAAATTTTCATAGAATTAATAAAATCTAAATTTGCATCCAAATTTGCTAATCCAAAAGCTTCCTCCAATCTTCCATCTGAAAACCTATCACCTTCCAAATCCATTTTTCCTCCATCGCTCCACCACCCTTAAAGGTGTGTGCCAGTGTTGATCTCGCCATCCTTTCCATCTATCCATCAACAAGCCTTCCAACCTCATATCCATTATCCAACATTCATCCCCCATTATCCTCTTTTAATCCAAAGCTTTACATAAGTCCTTAGTTTATTAGAACACACATTCAAGGGATATTAGTAGTGAAACTTGATGCTTAAGCCATTCCTCCATCTCCCTATCATGCATATATTATCTTCCATATATATCTCCCTATCCATATCCTATCTTCCATATTCCTCTTGCAATCTACACTTGGGGGAAATTTTATTCCATTTTATCATTCATGGTCATTATCCTCTCCATGTTCATTTCCTTACATTTTCACCTTTGATCTTGACAAGGTTAAGGATCTTCTTAAACATCATGCATCTTATCCTATGTGCTTTATCCAAACCTTTCGTACCATATCCTCCACCAGGCATCTTATCCTATATTGTGGGGCATCTTGTTTCTTCAATTGGTCATCTCATTCCATCTTAAATGTCCTAGAAAAATCCAAAAAAAGTTAAAAAGGTGAAAATCTAAAAAAATCAAAAACATTTCCAAAAGTCCAAAAAAATCAAAACATTTCCAAAAATCCAAAAAAATCAAAACATTTCCAAAACCTAAAACGAAATCAATAAATCATATGCTTTCATAATAATTGGTTGTTTTCCACTACAAGAAAAATCCTCAACTCACTGGGGGCAATCAACTTTGAGCTTAAACCAACAGGTAACAAACAAGCAACAACAAGACAACTTGGCACAAACAACAATCACACCAAACATCCATCACAATCAATCAAACAAATCGACCATCCACCTCAACATCTAGACAAAATCAAATCAAATCTCACTGGATGATCATCTTCTGAATCATGGTCCAATCACATTGGTATGAATGTTTAGATGTTGTATCTTGACTGTTTCTATCATTTCTCTTGAGTACCTCGATGATGTTATAAACTAGAGGGGCCAAGAAGTAGAATGATATTTTCTTTGTCTATTTTTTGTGAGTCAATCATTACTACTGTGCAAATTGTCGCGGGACATGCTCTACAAAGTATCATTGATGACATTCTGAATTTGTATGGAAAAATGATTAACTCTTGTCTGTTTATGCGAGTGATGCTCAGGTCACCTCGATCCAATTATACCTAGATGCTTGTGTTATATTGCACTATCAAACTCAATAGAAGTTGTATGGAAGTTGTACTCAAGTCATCATGGTCTAACTATACCATCGATGTTTGTACTAACTTTCAAAATTTTAAAAACTCAATGATGATACCAAGCACAATGAATTGGATGACAACCTTGAATATTAGATTTGCATGGTTAAGATAGATTGCATCCATATTAGTTTTTTCATGAGAATTATCATATCAATCACATCTCATCTACATAATAAAATCCATCTCATGCATCATAACGCACCATCCAAAAAGCAATTTAAAAACAATCCATCTAATCATTTCTTCCAATCTCATCTGATCAATTTCATCACCTTAATCCAATCAAATCAATCATCTTCATCAAATCCATTCAATTCATCCATCAAATCATCTTCTATCATTCCAAGCAATAATCCAAATCTAATTCAATCCTTAATCCATATCAATCTGGTCAATCAATCTTGTCAAATGATCTAATCACATCAATGGTCTTGATCTTAATCTTGTTGTAAACCCAATCAATCAACCAATCAATCAATCATCATCATCCTATCATTGACCATCACCTATCATGAGGTCAATCACCATATATCCTATCATTGACTCTCACCTATCATGAGATCAATTATCAAATATAATCATCATCATCAATCAACCAATCAATTAGCGGTTTACAACTTGATAGGGGCAATACCTTGTTTTCTTTTGAATCATTTGTACATGCTTGCTTGCTTTCTTGCATGTGTTATCAATCCATCTTGCATTTGGATCAAAGTCGTATCATTCCAATTAATGCTCATACCTTGTATATTGCTCAATCAGCTCAGCACACTCTCTCTCAATTGCAAAAGTGCATCAATTAATCAATTGGGGCATATTTCACAAACATTTTCGGGAGATAAATTGTTGAAGCATGCAGAAAATTTCAAAAATCATCAAAATTTACTAAAAAAACCAAAAATTCAAAAATTCACCAATTTATCTCACGAGGGGGCATACATCAATTATCACTAAAAAATCAGCGTTTAGGGCATGTCAAAAAATTTATCATCATGATTTGGCAAAAAAATTCGTTGAAGCAATGCGTCTACACACATCTCTTCAAAGAGGGGCAAAATGTGTACACATAAAAATGGTCTAGAGCATAATTAATTAAATACTTGATATTTAATTAGTAAATCCTAATTTTTCTACTAATTTAATAAATTGATAAATTTATTTATATAGTTCATCCCTTAATTCTTCTATTTCAAAAATCAATTTCCCTCTTAAATTAATTAAATGCGCAAATTAAATAATTTGTCATTTATTTAACTTCCTTCCTTCATTTAAATTTGAATTTTTAATTCAATTTTGTCACATTTATCCATAATCTCCTAACTACCTCCAACTCATCCTCCACCTCATCACATGTCACACAATTTCATTTCTTCCTAATTTTTAAATTTGGAATATTCACTCCAACCCCCTAACCTTCTTGGAGACACGTGGCTCCTCTTTCTAATTGATGCTCTTTGACACTTGGAAGATTTTCCCTTCCAAATGAAGCAACCTCCATGAATTCCTCCAACTTATTTGTGCTCTACCATTGATGTCCCCAGATCATGGTCTTGACTGTCCATCTCTGCCACCTCATTCAAGGCCTAGAAAAATCTATAAAAAGGAGCTCATCCTATAGCTTTTCAAGAGACAATTGAGATAAACTTATGCTGGAGAAATTAAGAGCAATTGAGAGAAATTGAGAATTTGCATTTTCATATAGCATAGTTATCATGGCACTTTTACTTTGGATCATTTTAGTATTGCATTAGATTTCATTGTTTTTCATAGTATTACATTAGAATTGCATCATTAAACCTAGTATCATCATACACAGTAACACTTTCCTCTTTCATTTAGCATTTAAACTTCAAAAATACAAAAATATAGTGATGTAGGCATGTAATTTGTATTGCACAACATATTCTCATTTCTTAGGTTGTTATCTTTGTAGATTCACGTGCAACACTTAACTAGATCTGAGAGCATGAATTCAAAGGTCCTTAAGACTAGAGAACCATGGAATAATTTGGAAGGATAGAAATAGCAATTTGGTTTTGTTATTTCAATTCCTTTTATGTAAGACATTTCATGGATTTGTGTGTTGGGTTTTAAATTGTTATTCCCTTCTCCACATTTTTCACACATAGTTAAAATATAGATTATCATTGTAACTATAATAATATTTAGATGCTTAGATTTATATATAAGTAATAATTGTTTATGATAAGAAATATTTATATAAGAGTAAATTAAATTAATATATGTATAGTAATAATTAAATATATAAAAATTATTATATAAATCAAGTTGCAAAGATAAAGATCACCACAAATATTTATTTATTATTATTAGTAATTGTTAATATTAATAGTCAAATTAAACAGTAACATGAATAACAAGTATTAAATAATAATTGTTTTACCAACAATGATTAACAATTTTAATAATAACATATTAAAAAATAAAACTCACAAGACTATGGCAAGTGACTTACCTCAAGATTATGCACAAATTATGTCGTCCTGTCCATGATGTTGTGCATAATGACGATTACAGTCTTACGATCGATGGTCAAGACGACAACTTAGACTTGGAACTCACAACAAAAAAATGGTGAATATAGAATAAGTGAGGAATATTTATGGTCAAAAACACCCACCAATAAACAACCACTGAAAAATTATTTCACAACAACCTGTTTATGGCATGAGATAGGTTTTGACTCAAACTGCATTCACAATATATATAGCCTATCGGCTAAATATTTTTTGTGGAATCTACCAAAGCTTTGGTTTCATCTCTGGGGATTTTATATAAGACTCTAGGCTTTTCTATCAAAGTGTTGCCTTAAGGGTTACACTCGTGCCCTTGCTATGACTCTAGGTTTGCTATGACTTTGTCTTGTGTGGTGTATCTCACACTCGTATTTCATGTTGTTGATCTTTTGATGGCATTCTATAGGAACTAAATGGTCTTGACAAAGATTAATTTGATAATTGACGTGGAAAATGTTTATGAGCTCAAGCCCTTACAAATTTTAAAGTATTTTCACTATGTTCTCATTGTAGTACTTTTTTAAAGATTTTGAGTATATAAGTTTGTGTATGGGTAAAGTGTTGAGCAATCAAAATTATGCATGGACTCCCATTAGTCTAATTTTATACTATAAGGTACAACATATGAATAGATCTATGAGCTTTTACATAACATAGACTAGAACATGGTCTAAACATGATATGAATCATTTTTCACATAGATATTTAAATGCATAATGAAAATAAGTATAATGACATATTTTTAATAAGGGCACACTACCAAATCCAAGTTATGAATTTAAGAATAGATGATAAAATTTCAATGTTGACAATAATTTTGATCCTAATATTGATTTTGTATTGGCATTGAATTGAGATTATTGAAACAATGGGCTTAGTATCTATATAATTGGTCAATGTGATATATGATTATTGCAATGAATGGATAACCCTTATAGACTCAAAGATTATGAACCATGAACTATAAATAAAGTTATAATTATGAACTTAATTTAAACAAGAATATTATTTTCATAAATTGTGAGGCTATTATGGAAACAAGAGAACTTTTTTATGGCTAAAATGTTGAAACTTTGAAAAAATAGAAGGTTGATTCATATTTTTGTTAAAATATATATTTGAGAAATATTTATGTAAAGGTTTAGGTCTTGAAGTTTAAACACTTTTTCTGAGAAAATAATAAAATTAAATCCATTTGTTATTCTTTATTGATATTGCAATGCATTTGTATTTTTATGACATTACATTATGAGCTTGGCATATTGACATAGTGACCTAGGAATGCATATGAAGAATAAATAGAAGAAATAATAATATTGATACATTGATGGCTTGCATAAGCTATGCAATAGAGAACATAAGAGGATTTTTAGGTTACGACTAGGAAAGCTATTTGGATTACAATTTAGAATTGAATTGAGACATGGAATCTATAAACACATGTTAATAACTTATACAAAGTTATGAACCTTGTGATTAGAGAAAATAAATAGAATTCTTTATAGACTATGAACATGAATTTGGTTATAATAGATGTTAAGCATGGTTTCTATAGCATCAAAAATTGCCACCTTTGATAATTTCACATTAGGCTTAGCTCCTCCATGTGCTTGGACCTAATTATGCATTTAATTACCCATTTTATAAATATCTTCAAAAAATGAAACAATAAGAATAAAAATAAGCATTTAATATTTACCCCTAATGTTTAAGGCCACAATAAGGATGTGTCTAGACTAAGGTGCCCAACACCCTTGTTTAACCATTATTGTCTCCAATTTAAATATGTCAGTGTTAGTATTTTAATATTTGAATTTCCAATTTCATTTATCGGCTATCGATATATGATTTTAGGGAAATTGTCACAACCCCTATTTTTATGGTTCATATTTTACAAAGTTTGATTAAATTAATTTTTGGCGAAATAAAAGTACAATGAAACAAAATGAATTAATTATATTTTAATTAGAGATTTTTTTTTTTAATTAATCGATAATGCTTGCAATTAAATGAAAATACCTTGTTATTTAGGAAAATTATTTTATGTGCAAGTAAGTGATATTTCATTAATATTTATTTAGAATAAATATTTAAATTTCAAAAATTAAAAAGACTTCCTTATTATTTTCTAAGGATAAATATTTTGTATACAATAAAAATAGGATTTATTTATTATCACTATTGGTGTATAAATATTATGCATGAAAAGAAACATGAATTTTAATTTCAAGATTTGGTATTCGAAATCGGGGAGAAATCTTTAAAAAGAGGAAAAATCAATAATGGAAGGATACATTTATTTTTATAATCTTCTTTATTGCTCTGCAAAAATAATGAAAAATGGTTGTCGAAAGAGGGTTTATGAGGCACAGTGAATCAAGAATGGTGGAGAAAGGGAATAAAATAGGAGAGGAAAGAGAAACAACAACAACAAGATCTTTATGAAGCGATTTCTAGGTTTTGAAATCCTTTGCCATTATATTTTATTTCAAATGGGTGAACAATTTGTTGCATTGTTGAAAAGAGAAATTCCACTATTGAATCTCCAGTTTCTTGTAAATTTTTGAGTTGTTGCTTGGATATTTTAATTATAAGCCTGACAAATTATTTGAATCATGCTTGTTCTAGATTGAAAATCCTCCTATCCCTTAAATTAATATTATTGTTTCTATGTTTAAATAATATATATACATATAAATATATTGCACTCTATATTTATATATATATATATAATATTATTATATACTCATACATATATGATTTTATTTATACAAAATTTGCACCTTCAATTGTATTCTGTAAGAGAAAAACCCTGAAGAGAATTCACGGAGATGGCCATTTTATGGATGAAGGAAAAAAATTTAAATAAAAAGAAACTTTATAAAAAATTTATAAGGGGGAGAAGGATACGGCTACCCAACCAACGCATCCCTCATGAGGGATGGCTACCTGTGGAGGTATCCACCCATCCATAGGCTACGACCTGTGGAGAGGGTGATGCCCTCCATAAGCAGTGCATTTATTTCAGTCAAGCATCATGTCAATCATATATCATGTTTTATATAAGTGTATGCGTGTTTTTGTGTTCATTTATTTTGTGAGTACTAACACTTTCAGGGCTTCAAATTAAACAATAATTTATCTCAAAGGTGATGAGTACATGACTTCAGTCCATCAAGGAATGCATATATGAGTCATGAGTTGATAAATTTGTCAATTTATCACTTATTTATCATTAAGCATCTGCCCGATCGAGGGTAAGCTCTCTTTTTACATAATCATAGTCATTATGGAGGTAGAAATAACAAAATGGGGTTTGACTTAGGCGAGCCCCTATACAGCATAACCCTTCCCTCTCTTTCATGTCTGAAAATTATCATATCTGAAGAAAATTGGAAGAAGATTGAAGACTAATTTCCCATTCATGCATTCAAGCCCTACAAGTTTTCAAGTCAAGGAAAGTGGATTATATCAATAACAGATGAAATTACAATAGTGACTCTGAGAGAGGACTTAAAGATTTGGAGCAACGGGAATATGAAATCAAATCTTGAAGAGAAACAAGCTAGTCTAGGGTGCCCCATTCCTTTTTCCAGATATTTCAGTACCAAATTTATATATCAAGTTCTTCTATGTCTAAGCTCTATGTTGTTTTGCAATATGCTTTTATCTTTTTATTCTATATTTCTCAAAAAATATCTCAATTTGTTGCATTTTCATTAGTAACCTAGGAACAACATTACATCATATAATTCAGTCAATTAAAAATTAATTAATCATATCCACATCATCCTCTAACACACACAAAAAGGATTAAAAACCCGATCCACCATTTTGGCTCTTCCATTGAGGTTTGTATCCAAGTGGATTTTGAGATCACTTTCAATCCTTAATGTTCCTAATTGAAAGAAGTGTTATTTAACAATTAGATCCCTTTTTCCAATCTAACATTTTGGTAAACCTGACTATTTTTATACTTTAAATATTTTAAAAACTAAAGCAAATATTTGTAAAATCTGAGTATAATATTAGGTTGTGTGAATTCATCGTTTAGGCATACATAATTTTAATAAAAAGCATTAAAAAACTCAAACATTGTATTGAATTTTGTATTCAAAAGATAACTAGGGTTTATTTTAGTTATTTTATAGTAGATATAGCTCATAATTGTATTGAAAAATATACATTAGGTCATATTAAAATCTGAAAACAAAATTTGAAAGTGTTTAAGTGATCATTTAGGCATATGCATTTAGTGAAAAAGTAAAAAAATGCATTATTATTGTGGCAAAAAGATAGAATTTTTTACGTTTCCAAATTTGTTAACTTAGATTAGTCAATTACTGTACTGTGCAATATGAAAATTACATTTTAAATTGCATTTATCTCTTGAAAATTCTAAAAATTTCATGCACTATTGTGTTGCACACCAAAATTACAAATATGCACATTTCTGGAAATCTGCTTATTCTTAAAATTGAACAATTACAAAATAGGACACTCAGACATTGTAGAACACATTCATAATTTTAAATTAGTAAACTTAACCCACTTGTCTAGGTCACCTACTTCTCTTGTCTAGTCAATTTTAACTCAAATTTGGATCACAATTTTGTTTGTCTCTTATGTGATTTTGGCTTATGTTTTTGTAAATTTTATGTGATTGTATTGCACTTTCCTTTTATAGTAAGACTAATTAAGTTTTTTGAATCTCATATGAGCTTCACGACCTGGTATCCTATTGCTAATACCCCTATGAGATGTAGTTTCAGACTTATGTCCTCCTACACTACAATCATTACCATTGTGGACTCTGAGTCCTATAAATCTTTCACACAAGGTATTGCCTCTACCCAATCCATCTTGGATTTCATCGCTAATCCTACATTACCTATGACTTCCTCACAACCTAACATTTATGTGGGCTTAGAGACTACTACTTCCCATGTCCCTAAAGAGAATCTAAAATAACTAGATAAGGATTTAGAAGGTCTTCAAGACTACCTTAGTACATTGAGCCTTTAGCTAGAGAGATAGTGCCTATTATGGACAACCTTAGGAAGTTAATAAACAATTCCTAAGGAATAGGTGTTATGTAGTCTAGCTCACATAGTGAATGCTAGAACATAGGTCTATGACACTGAGTTGCGCTCAAGCATTCAACAATTCTCAAATCAAGTAGGAAAACACATTTCCTCTCCAACAACCATGCCTTCTATTCCCACATTTACATTTACATGCATAACATTAAGGATACAATATAGTAATGATACAATATTTTAATGGAATTAACAATACAATATTCTATTCCCTTATAGTTTTGTCACTCTAACCATAATATCGGCATCACCTCTCCTAAGCATGTAAAACAATAACCCACCAGTCATTCATACTAGTTCACCATATTCAACAAACTCTCAAAACATATCACCCAATGATCTAGTGATAAATCAACTTTTGTAAAATATGAAATCACTTCAACAATAAATTTTAACCTTAAACCAAAATTAAAACAATGGTAAACCTCCAACATACCTTACACGTAGTCCATTGTCATTTTCCATCCTAAAAACACCTATACCACAAAATATTGAAATGCCCCAATTCAAAAAGTACAATAGTAAAGGAGATCCTAACAACCATGTATTAGGTTTGTGTAGTGACTTTATTTTTGAAGATGCTCTCCTAGAAAAACTTTTCCTAGATCATTGAAAGACATGACCTTGGAATGGTTTTTCTCATTTCTAAACAACTCAATAACCTCATTCAAACAACTTGTTAGCACATTTCTCCAACATTTTAAAGAAAACATTGGTCCTCAAGTGGTGTTAATAGACTTAGTGCATTTTAAACAAGGACCTAAGGAAAATATGATAGACTTTATAGGATGATACCAATCACTTTACTCACAAATATCCTATAGTCTTCCTGACGCTAACATTAAATGAGTGTTTATAAGAAACTTGCAAGCTAGTATTCAAGAAAAGATATTATTGATGTGTAGAGAAGGGGGACTCGCTACTCATGAGTCTCTTTATTCTCATGAGAATTCCAAGGGGCGAACAACCCTAAACTACCTCAAGGAATAGAGCAAGAGTTTCAAAATTAGAAAGAGCAAGCCACAAAGGTTTTTTGGATAGACTGACAGGTTATTTGTTGAAGGATGGTAGTGCAGAATAGGGACAACCGAGTGGTGTGTTGTAGTCCTCGAGACATGCTACCACCTCGTACAAACTAGAAACCAATAATATCATAAAAAACATAAGGTAACTACTAATCAATCTGATTACTAAGAACTTCTAGAATGCGGGAGAATAGTAGAGTATAACAGAATGTGACAGAATTGAAATAAAGTAAAGTAAACTAAGTAAAACGTAAATGATAAAGTGAAAGAACAAGAGATAGAAACTACTCACAACCATCCAATTAATGAAGCCTCCAACACTTGAATATCTTCAATACTTGCATACATAAGATCTAGAGAAAATGTTGGGGTTGTATAGGGGTTTGCCTCAGTTAAACCCCCGTTTTGGTGTTCCCACCTCCATGGACAGCCAAATAGATAGAGAGAGTGAAGAAAGTAAACAAATATGACATGATAAAAGAAATCCTCTCTCAAGGAGGAGAACTTGTATCACGAGATAGAGATGTAATTGATAGGGGATGTGAGAAGTCCCAAGATGCTCGAAAGCACAAGGTAAGAGAGATATCACATGCAAGGCTTAAGGAAGCCAAAGAGATAGAGAGAAATAGTTGCAAGAGATAAAAAGAGCATTATACTTGAGCTTGAGACTGTTCTTGTAGCGAGCTGTGAAAGCAAGAGAGTAGGACCAACAGAAGAGGAAAAGGTATGAGCCAAAGCTAGGAAGATCTAGAAGGTCAAATAGATAGAAAAGATAACATTTAAAGAGAGAATAAGAGGGAAAAGAAGCTTCTTGAGTTGTTACAAAGCATCCCAGGCCATTACCACCAACAAAAGGGGTTGACAAGTAGCAAACATGCTCATAAATGACCGTTTGAACATTGAAATGTCACAGGATGCTAGTGTAGTGTGCTAGTGTCCAGATACATCATGCTACAAAATGACGAGAACAGGAAAAGAAAAAAGTTTGACACAAAGCTGACGCACAAGGGCAACTTCTGAAAAGGGGTCTTTGAGCATCCTGAGAGGGGAAAAGGTTGATGCAAGTGCTAAAATGAGGGTACATAAGTTCTAAGGGAGTGGACACTAAAGCAGATACAAGAGTGTACATGAAATTGCAAGGGGTGCAATTTTACGACATTACATGATGAAATATCCATCTTTTACACACTTGTGTACAACTCTTCATGATTATCAAATATCAGTTAGTCAATATGAAGGTACACCTTCATCATCTCCTATTGATCAATTTGAAGCCATACATCAAAACAATTATCACTCATTTAAAAAGAAACACATTTTTTTATTAAGATAAACACTCCTCAAATCATCGATAACATCGAAACACAAGTCGCTACCATAACCATGAATCCCTATCAATTTAGGCCAAGAGATAGGAAATTTTCATAGTTTCTCGATTCTCTTCATGCGATAATGTTGCAGTTGTTAAGTAAGAACCTAATTCAACTCCCTTTAATTAGTCCTATTGACACATGAAAACCTTTACCACCAAACTTTAATGCAAAATAATTTTGTCAATATCATCGTACACTAGACACAATATAAAATAATGTATATGTCTCAAGAACTAAGTTCAAGACCTCATTAACTCTAATCAAATATAGTTGGATGATGTTAATGATAAAGGGAATAAAATAGTTTCACCACCTAACCAAAATTTGTAAATATTTACAAATCCATTGCCAAGTCATTCATATAACTTTGTGCAATGTAGTGATAATGATGAAGAAGATGATTTATCCAATGTTGTATTAATGGAAAAAGTATCCCCTTTTCTTAATTTGGGAATAATTGTATTAAAATGAGCCTAATATTACCTTGATTTAGTGTTGTAATGTGTTTTACACATTAACATTAATTTTAGGGCCCTTTGTAACTAAATGGACTTAATTGTGCCTTATTTAGGGTGTTGTAAAGTGTACCTTTACACTTTCACACTAATCTAGGGCTTTATTAATTAATTGAGCTTAATTTTCCCTAATTGGCCCCTTTAATTACACCTAATTTTCCTTAAATGTTAATTGCCTTAATAGAATGTGTGTCCTAGGTTAGTGACCTAGGGCCCATTCGCCAGATGGAAAATGGGTCCTCACTAGGTCCTAAGACCCTATTTTTACATAACATTGCACATTGTCCAAAGTGTGTCCTAGGTGAGTGACCTAGGACCCATTCACCACATGGTGAATGGGTCTTCACTTAGACCTAAGACCTCCTTGGGATATGTTTTTGGCAGTATTTTAATGATTTCAAATCCATGATTTGATGGTGGCTTGTGCTATTTGAATTTTGGGAATTAATGTTAAGATATGTATAAATACAAGGTCATTTCACTATGTTTCATCCTAGATCTTCATAAGAAATCAAGAATACTTTCACAAGAGCGTTAGGGAGCATTCAAGAGCATTTTAAAGGCATTTAAATGAAGATTATTGAAGAATATTGCAGGAATCAAGATTCATGACATCATGTCAAAAATTGATTGCGCCATGCATATTGTTTGAGCTAATGTGTTGATGTAGCATTCAAGATCAATCAAGCATATTCAAAGGCATTATTTCACATCAAAGTTAATGATCAAGATCTACATTCATTGAGGCCACTTCATGCAAGTTTGCAGATTTGTTATCAAAGATTCAAATAGGAATTGGTGAGTTGTGACATTGCATTTGTTCATTCATCATTCCTTTATACATTTTTTCATTTCAAGGTTTAATTACCAAAACGGGGTTTGACCAAGGCAAACCCCTATTCCCTAACAAACAACATTTTTATTTCCTTTGATGTATGATTGAAAATTCTAGGTTGAAGATCATTTGGAAAGAAAAATTGGAGAAAGTTGCAAAGTTGTCACCTTTCTTGAAAAATCATAGAAACTAAGCTACAAGATTTATTTATGGCTTTTCGACATTGCCCAAGTAGAATCTAGAAGTGCATACGTTGAAGAACAAAACCCACAAATAGATTTTCCAAAGCCCTTGCTAGGACCCATTCGCCATAGGGTGAATGAGTCCTCAGTGAGGTCTGAAAAAGCAACTTTGGTGAAAGGTACTCAACATTTGACCCTCTCAAAACCTATCTTTTGATTGCTATATTAGTTAGGTTTAATTTTTTTTACTCAATTATACATTATAGCACACATATTGAATGAAGTTCAAGTGAAATTGGGTTCATCATTTTGTTTCTTTATGGTGAACCTATTTTCCTTTATTTCATTTTGGTGAACTCGATCTTGTACATCAAAATTCTGAAAATTGGAGTCCATTAAAACCCTAGATCTATGGTTGGCATTAGTTTGCATTAAATTGCATTAGTTTTCATTTCATCTAGGGCTGTCAAAATTGCATTAGTTTTATTTTAATTTTAGGTGTAAGCTTGCATTTTGCATTCATTTTAAATTGAAAATTCAACAAAAATTGCATAATGTTAGAATGATTTTACATAGTGTTTGCATATTAGTGTACTTTTCATCATTCATATTCAAAAATTGGATAAAATTGTATTTCAAAAAGTGTCATATAGTTCATCATTTGTCCTTCATTGCACTTGCATTTCAACATTAAATTCTAGAAATTTTTGTCATAGAAGTTATAGTTTGAGATCTGAAACATAAAACACATATAATCACTCAAAAATTGCACTTTTCAATTTTAAAAAATCATGTACTAGGACCCATTTGCCACTAGCCGAATGAGTCCTTGGAGGCCTACAAGATCAACCTTTTTGAGCTTTCTGGTGATTTTTTGTACTTCCTAGGCTTGTTGGTAACCTACTGTATCAGTCTAGAAAGTTTCAGGAATTTTTGTTTTATGTATCTAGGTCAAATCATCCATTTAGTGTAGTCATTTTTAAATCATTTCAGTATTAAAAAATCTTTAAATATGTAGGACAATTGTTGACATTTCAGAATCATTGCATAATTTAGATAGCTTACTTTTTCATGCTAGCATGTTTCCTTTTCAAGCATTTAGTGTTCATAGAGTATCACATGGCTTTTATGATTCTATTTTCCCTACTCATGGGCATAATCTAGGAAAAAAAATAAAACCTTTGACAAGCATGTTGGCTACCCTCCTAGTATCTATCGAATTTGTAAGAATATCATAACACAAGAGGATGCAAGCATAAAAAATCATGCAAATCATAGTTGTTCTTCTCCCGATACCTGTCCTATTAGTGACAAAGGTATCTTGGTGAAAGAAGATACAATCATTGAGAATATTAAAATTCTTTTTTTCCCCTCTCCTCCTCCCCCATGGGAAGATATTATGAAACAAGAAGATGAGATCATTGAAACATTCCTTAATATTACTTCACCTAGTCTTCATTCATCTCCCAACACCTCCCCTACTTGTGAGAATTCTTTAGTGAAAGAGGATACAATCGTGAATGATCATGAAAATCACATTTGTGAGGAGGATATGTTGGTGCTAAGAGATCCAATGATTGAGAGCTATGGAAATCCTACCTCTCCTACTTGGGAAGACATTATAGGGCATAGGGATGTAACTATAGACAACCATGGCAATCAAATATGTCCTTCTCCTAATATCTCTCGTATATGTGAAGAAGATAGTTTAGTGCTAGAAGACACACTTATTGAGAGTCATTAGAATCTCATTTCTCCCTTCCCAATGCTCCTACCATTTGGAAAAATCTATTTGAATGAAAAAGTCTAATCATTGGTAAACATGAAAATCATAATTATTCTTCCCTTGATGCCTCTCCTTTTTGTGACAAAGTTACTTTACAAAATCTAGCCATGGAATGTGATGAACCTCTTTTTTTCTCCTCTCCTACAATCCCTCCTACTAGGATAGATATTGTGGCACAAGAGAATGAGACCTTAGAGAAAAAGGATGAAATCATGGGAAATCATAACAATTAAATTTGGCCTTCTCCTAATATCTCTACTATTTGTGAAGAAGATATTTTGATGATAGAGGACCCAATCAATGAGAGTCATGAAAATCCTATTTGTCTCTCTTCCTCTAGGGAAAAATTTATTGAACAAGAGAATGCCATCATTGATAAGAAATAAAATCTAACCATTGATAGCTCCCTTACTTATGATGAACTCATTCTAGAAGAACCAACCTTTGAATGTCATGAACATCTAGTTTGTTGCTCTCCTAAAAAATATCCTACTAGGGAAGATATCATGGTGTCATAAAATAACAATAATAATGAGGCTTACTTAGATGAAGATGATGAAGTGACAGTAGACTCCCCTTCACTAAGAAATCATGAAAATAAGCACAATCCTTTTGAGGTTATGCACATTAGATATCCCCTGAAGTGGTCTTTCAAGCCACTTCTTACTATCTACCCACCCTCACATCAACCTCAAGTTCAAAATAAACTCGTTCTTATCTTAGAATCACCTAAAAGGAAACTTGATAATGATAATGTTTCGTAACAACCGAGTTACAATATTGTTGCTCATACATATAACACTAGGAACAATATGCAACCAAGAAAAACAACTCAAACATCCCTTTGATTGCCTCAACCTATCTTGGCTAGTGCTCCTCACTTTCCTTTACAACGTGGAAAGGAGTATGATCTTTTTAAACAACTTAAAAATACTCCTACTAAGTTATCCTTATGGGACCTTATTCAAGCCACACCTAGTCATCATAACATGCTTCAAATTGCTTTACAAAAAGTTCCTACCCCTCCTAATGTGCAATCAAATGATGTGGCAACCCAAATTCAAGCTATAACTCTAGTCAACTTAGACATTACTTTCTATCAAGATGAGTTACATTCGTTAGAAGAGAAAAAACAAAATGAATCTTTCATAATAATGTCTTATGTTAATCAAATATCCATAAAGATAACTCTTGTTGATAGTGGCTTAGCCCTTAATGTGTGTATCATTTAAACCTTCTTGACAAGATTGAAGTATACAAAAGCCAAATTCAACTTGATTCTTTATCTAATTTGTGGGTTTGATAACGTAGGAAAACAACCGCTTGGTGTGATCACATTACCTATTAAAGTTGGAAAGGTCCTATTACAAAATCTGGCCCATGTTATGCCTCATGATATTTATTACAATATCCTCCTGGGAAGACCATGGATTCATGCAATGAATGGGGTGCATTCTACCCTTCATCATAAAATGAAGTACGTCTATGACAAAAACATTTACACACTCAAGGTCGATCCTGAACCTAAAAGTTGTTTTATTGTTGAGAAAAAGGATGAGATCCTTTGAAAGCATTGATACCAGCTGCAAAATTGGAAGTCATGAAGGAAGAAGAACACGAGAAGAACATTGACGAAGTCACTAAATTGTTAGAAGATGATTGGGGTTCCTTAGATTTCACACCTAAATTCATGGGAGAATGCAAGATCATAAACAAAGAGTTTGAAAAGAGAAAAGAAAAAGCGGTAATGTCAACACAAAAATTTGAAAGCATCCACCTCAACCACTTTATAAGAAGAAGAAAATTACACAATAAATTTTGATAACATTGATTATGAGCAACCATCAAATCCAAAATAAATTAAAATGCTTTATGAAAGAGGTTATGAACTTATAAAACAACTTGGGTATAGTGGAAATGGATGTGGTGCTGGAGAATACGGTATTTGTATCCCTATAGAGCTTGAAATGCAAGAAATGAATAATGGTCTTGGTTATTGTCCCTCAAAAAAAAAAAACAAGCTTTCAATCAATATCAACACTCTTACAAAGGATTCTTCTAAGCCAATTTTAACATTAGTGTATCCTGAATTGATAGAAACTAGTGGTCTTGGTTATTGTCCTTTGAAAGAAATGACAGAAAAAAAGAAGTCTTCACTTAACATTAATTCCATCACACAAATCACTCCTAGGACATGTCTTAGTAATGATTTGAGTTCATTAGATTTTACACCCTCCTTTCAAGGAGAAAAAAATCTTGAAATCTAAAGAGTCTTGTGTAAGTATGACATCTTGTACTAAGCAAGAGATATCTTTCACACAAAATAAAGGAACTATTAATCAAGAGGGTATCTTGTTGAGACTCCTCCAAGATCGTTTGATATATCTCTCCCTCTAAGAACATGGAATAAATTTTATTACAAGAGTTCATTTTGTGCATATCATAATGTTCATGGTCATTCTACTAATGAGTGTAAGGCTTTGAGTAATAAAAATCATTATCTTAAGGATTGTGGTGCTCTTCCTTGTGTTGAAGCACCTTGTTCCTCTAATTAATATTGGCTTTCAATTTTCTCATCAATTATCTTGGCTCACCCTTGTCTTTCACTAAGTGAGGGCAAGGGCATTAGGTAGCCTTGTCCTCGTATGGAACTTGTCATTATCTCTTTTGGCTAGTTGACCGCTTTACATGGATAAATAAGAGAAAGCTTGGGATGTGGATGATATGCTTTAAGTTGGATCGCATGTGGCATACTAAGTTATCTTTAGTATTTCATTTTGGAGGCAACCCCTTATCCATGATGTAGTTTCATTCGGGAACATATGACTTGGCATAGGGCTTTCTAAATAAGCTCTCATGTCTTCTTCTTCTACCTTAAAGTGGATTGCTCACATGAATGGTGTTTGCAATCACTTTAAAGTGGGGGCATACATTGACACTCATATTTCTTTTCATGATTTTCTTTATTCTTGTGATGTGTCATTTTCTTGTTGGTGTCATTGGGCTTGATATCCTCCAAGGACATGATATTTCTCTAACTTGTCCTCTCTTGGAGACAATAGGCACAATGTTCCCTAAGAAGAGACCTTAAATAAACTAAGCAAAGTCCCTTTAAACATACCTTATAATTTTACAACGATTTTTATGTGGCCACCTTGCATAATACACTTTTCTTTCCTATGGGGCCATCGTGTTTGTTCATGGGTGTCAAGCATACAAATCTTTGTATGCCTCATGAAGCTTCAAATTCATTATTTTGTGGCACCTTGTCAAAGTTATCAGGAGGTATAGCTTTGGTATGGTTAACATATGATGAGAAGCCTAAATGTGAGCATAAATTTCTCATTATACAGTGAGAAGATGGCATAGAGGCATGACTTTCTCACTAAGCTACCCTTTTTGGATACTCACCCAACAGACAGCCTGAAGTTTCGTTGCCTCAGATTGAGCATGCATTTTGGACAAACAACTTAGATCTGATCCACATCACATTGGAAAAATGGTTGAGGCTTGATCCACCTCTTTTTATTTTGTTTTCCTTTCTTCTTATATCTTTGACATTGCATATTTGTGTATCTTGATGTTGCATACCATACACCTTGTGTGTGTCCTTTTGTGCTTATGTTAGTTTGACGTAAGATCTTGGATCTTGGGAGCTTGACCGCCCCCTTTGATCTTTGTCATCCTAGACCATCTGCATCAGTACACTTGGACCCCTCTTGAATGTCTACTTTAGTGTGAGTCTGAAGCAAGTTCCTCCTCTCACTAAAGTGGGGGCTAAATGTAGTGTCGAAAAATATCATCCTTTATATTTTTACACTTATTTTGGGAATGATTAACATTAAAATGTACCTAATGTTATCTTGATCTAGTGTTGTAATGTGTTTTCCATATTCACATTGGATTTAGGGACCTTTTAAGCTCAATTGACCTAATCTTGCCTTAATTTATTTAGTTGTAAAGTGTATTTATTTACTCTCCAATTAACTTTTGGGCCCTTGTAAACTAAATAAACTTAATGGTACCTTAGATAAGGTCTTGTAAAGTGTACCCTAACACTTTCACACTAATATAGGGTTTTATTAATTAATAGGGCTTATGTATACCTTAATTGGCCCTATTTTGCACCCATAAGCCTTAATTAATGCATCTTTCTGAGGATATTCCCAACATAAACCAACATCCAATCATAATTCATGTATTTTTAGGTTGTGTGGCCCAAATTTAGTGATCTGGGACTCATATGCCACCTTGGG
The DNA here is from genome assembly GCA_007115665.2 of Sequoiadendron giganteum. Classification (NCBI taxonomy): domain Eukaryota; kingdom Viridiplantae; phylum Streptophyta; class Pinopsida; order Cupressales; family Cupressaceae; genus Sequoiadendron; species Sequoiadendron giganteum. The sequence continues at coordinate 22,782,849 of CM021109.1, read as the reverse complement.
CATATGAGTCCCACCTAGTTTTTGGGGCCCTGATCTTGATTTTAAATCATTCTGAGCATTTTTGGCAAATATGTCTCGTAGTTAAGCCTAATGGGGCTCATACACCACTTCTGGCATATGAGTCCCATGTGGCCCAAAATTAAATTTAATTCAAATTCTTGGTGGGATTTTATTCTCCTAGATTTGTTGTCGTCTTGTAGTGTTGTAATTTTGAGAAATTTGGCATAAACAAGGATAAATACAAGGTTATTTCACTCATTTTCACCTAAGAGTTTCAAGAGAGCATTCCTAATAGCAAGTTTATGTTACAAGAGCACTCAAGATAATTTATAAAGGCATTCAAGGGCATATTTATTCATCACTTGTTGCAACAATTCAAGATCTATCATCATGTCAAAGGCATAATGCATCAAGCATGTGGTTTGGAGCTAATATTGTGATGTATTCTTCAAGATCAATTCAAGTGTTCAAAGGAATCATCCTTCATCAAGAATCATGATCTACATCCATTGAGGCCACTTCATGCTTGTTTGCAGATCTACAAGGTTTCAAACAAGGTTTTATTGTTTTATCTTATGTTTCATATCTCATTTCATTCATGTTTCATTTCTCATTAAGATTTGATTACCTAAGCGGGGTTTAACCAAGGAAAACCCCTATTTCTTAATAAAACAATACTTTTCCTCTCTCTTTGTGTGATTTTAGGTTTATAGGTTGAAGAAACCCTCAAAAGTATCAAAATCATAAAGTTGCAAAAGTTGTCATGAAAGGTTGTCAAGACACAAAAATTCTAATCTAGGGAAAAATATCCATCCAATTTGCATGAAATCAGTGGGAAAGTGCTTATTTGATCCATCTTCAGAGGCTTGCAAAGTTTCAATTCAACATTCTGCTCTTGGGACACTTCACGACAGTCTCGGTGTATGAGTCTCAATTAGGGTTTTAGGGAACAGTTTTTGGGTCTTGTTCCTCTCAATCTGCAACTCTAGATTCTAAATTTTTAACTCTTCAAGACCCACATAGGACCCATATGCCACAGCTGGCGTATGAGTCCCAGTGAGCATTGAGAGTCAAGATTTTATGGTTTTGGAGTTTGTTTTGACCTCATCCTTGTTCTAGGTGTACCTCTTTTCATTCTTAGTTTGTTATTAGGCATTTTAGTTTCATTTCCTAGGTCATTTAGTTAGGTTTTGCATGGTACTTTTCATGTTACATTCATTTCTTATCTTTCCAAGCCCTAGCTTAGTGGTGAACCCTCTTATTGTCTTTAATCAAACCCTCTAGGATACCTTATTGCAAGATCTATTTCCCCTTTATATATTTAGATTGAAATCTTTAAGGATTCCTTAAGTGTAACAAGTGTGAAATAGGAACCATACCCTTCTCCTCCATTCCTAAAAGGTGGGGTGTACTATTTATGTTGCTACACCAACTATAATAAGTAATGTGATCACACCAAGCAGTTGTTTTCCTATGTTATCAAATCCATGGATAGATAAAGAATCTATCTGTATTTGGCTTTTGTCTATCCCAAGTTTATCCAAAAGGTTTATGTTACACACGTTAAGGGCTGAGCCATTTTCAACAAGGGTTCTCTTTATCCCACAATTATTAATGATAACTATTATCATGAGAGCTTCATTTTGTTTTTGCACTTCCAAAGGAAGTAACTCAATTTGGTGAAAAATAATGTTTGAATTCATTGGACTTGAATTAGGGCTGCTATATCATTTGGGTTTGTGCTAGGAGGAATCACAACTTGTTTTAAATCATTTTGGAGCATACTATGGTAATTAGGTGAGGCTTGAATAAGATCCCATAAGGATTTTTTAGCAGGAGTGTATTTGAGTTTTTCTACAAGATCGGACTCCTTTCAAATACGTTGCAAGATATTAGGTGCAGATGGGAGATATGGTTGAGGTAATGGAAGGGATGTTGGAGTTTTTCTTCGTTGCTAATTATTTCTAGTTTTATATGTATGAGCAACGGTATTGTAACTCGGTTGTTGCAAAACATTGTGTTGAGGTGGTCTTATGATAAGCATGGGTTTGTTTTGGACTTGTTGTTGGTGTGAGGGTGGGCAGATGGTCAGAAGTGGCTTAGGAGATGACTTGGGAGGTCCAATAATTACAAGATTTGTAAGATGATTCAAGGGACATCTAATGTTCATAACATCAAAAGATTTATCCTTATTTTGATGATATTTTAGTAAAGGGGATTCTAATGTCACCTTATCATCTTCAAGTCTAAGGAAGCCACATAACTATTATTTGAAAAACATGTACCAATTCTAGCATCCTCTTACCATGATCTCTTCCCTAGTAGGAGAGTTTTTAGGAGATGAGAAAACAAGATTTTCATGACATTGAATGGTTGGATCTTTTAATCTATAACTTTGTCACAAGTAAGGGAAGCATGTAGAGAAGAATTATCTTTCTTGCCAATGATTTCATCCTTTTGTTCCATTATACCTTCCCATGATAGAGAAGAATTGGGAGAAGGATAAACAAGATTCTCATGACTTTCAATGAGCGGTTCTTCTAATACAAAAATATCTTCTTCACAAGTAGGAGAGATATTAGGAGAAGAAAAATATTATTGTCATGGTTATCTATGATTACATCCCCTTGTCCAATGATGTCTTCCCAAGTAGGAGAGATAGGGGAAGAGAAACAAATAGGATCATCATGGTTATCAATGATTGTGTAGTGCCCCTCAGTTCACTTTTTGTTTGGACAGCTTCTTGGATACACTTAGACATTTTATACTGTTTGATGATACTGTTGATGTTATTTAGTCGATTATGACTCTTTGATGTTGGATTATGATGACATAGTTATATCTGATGTTATGGTGATACCCTGCTTATTTAATTTGCTTATTTGTTTATATGAGATATCATGTATATGAATGTGATGTGTCTTCTAACAAGATTTGTCATCAGTTACTATGCGTTGAGGTATGGGTGAAGGGGAACAGGGTCACATCACTCACTTATGAGTGCCCTGCGACGTTGCAACTTTCCCTTCACGGTGTATTTGATTGTTTTCTCTATGCACATGTTCGACCGTGGGATTTGTTGTAGGTTGCAATTACCAAGCATCGACTCCACCTGAATTGTCAAATTAGAGTGTGCCTCATACCCAATTGAGGTTGTTGTTCTAGAGACAGTATCAGCTTCCCCATGCGAGCCATCACCCTTGATGAGGGTGTGTTTCTGTTCGTCGTTCCTTGTTCATGTGGTTCGTCTGTGTTGGTTTGTCGTTGTTGTTGTCATTTTGTTTTCTGTTTCATTCGATGGTCAGGTATTTTTGGTGTTATGTTCATTGAGTATATGTTTTTTTTATGCCTTGATAGATTTTACTATGTTGCAAGGAATTGCGTTTTAAAAGGTATTGGTTAATTTAAATAGATGCATTGTTATAAATTATAGCTTTAATAAATAAATTGTTATTAATCTATGTTTGATTTTAATAAATTAAAATTGTGTCTCAGAAAGGAATTATTTAATAAATAAATATTAAATAGCTTAAGGTACATGCAATATAAAATAAAATATTAAGTAATAAATTTAAATATTTTATATTTAGATTGAGTTTTATTCACAAATTATTAACATGTTGGAGATTGCACAATAATAAAGGAATGGAGATAAAATTTAAAACAAAAAGAAACAAATTAAAGAAAAGAGAAGGCAGTTACAGAGAGGGGAAAAGGCAATAATTAAATTAGTTGGTGTTAACTAAAAGAAGGGCAATTGGACTTTTTTTCCAGTGAAGAAAGTTGATCTTGCATCCTATGTACGGGAGTTTTGGTTCTTTTCTGTTTTCTTGAAAATTGAATACTGTAGATTGGAGATTGGGGTTTTACTGTTTGGAGGCTTGCACTGGAATAGGGATTTTTGTCAGGATTTTTTTGCATTTGGAAAGAAGCTAGAATCTGGAATAGAGCTTTGCATCAAATCTCTAGCATAGTTGATTGACTCATTCAGGTTCCTCTGCTTACTTTTGCATAAAATAGCTAATTTAATGTTTTCCAAATGAAATTCTCGGAACAACTTTGTATAAATTGTATACATATTCTATAAATCATTGTAGTCTTGTTTCTAGATTTTCTTTAAATATTTTGCCTTGTTCTGAAATTCTTGAAAAGATTTAGTTGGTAATTGTTATCAATCTGCCTTTATAGAATTTCCAGATTTGGGAGAGATTGCAAATTAATTTTTTTAATCTCGTCTCTGGTATTTTATGCTAAAATTAGTTGGCAATTGTTATCAATCTGCATTTATAGAATTTCCAGATTTGGGAGAGATTGCAAATTAATTGTTTTAATCTCCTCTCTGGTATTTTATGCTAAATTTTTGTATTGGATCCATTTCAAATCTTCTCTCCACTCAGTCGTACTGTAACTCTCTGGCTTGAGCTATGAGAATCGATTGTTTTATACTTTCTATCTCTCAGCAGTCGTTGGTTTGAAATCAAACTCTCTCCTTGTGTTTCTTTAATACGTATTATTATCTCTAAAATTTTGGTTGCAGTCATCCCTATAGGCTTGCAATTAATTCTTGTTACCAATATAGATCTCTCTGCCCTTTTGGTTTTTCTTTCTTTGTTCCAGGCCGACTGTGGGATTTAACCAATCTACCTCAAGGTTGACGTGATTGTAAACTCAAATTCTTTTAAAGAATGTCCTTTTAACAAGTACTGCCTGGGAACGGTCAATGTGGGCATGCAATCGGCATTACTAATCTTATTGAATATTCTCCACTCCTTTTCTCTATCGAAACCTTGGGTATGTGGGCATATTCTTTTAGGCTTTGGCTCTATTCTTTTCATCGAGTTCCTCTTGTAATTTCATCTTCTTGTACCCATATTCTATAGATATCCTCTTTGGTGGAGTGATAGGCACTTGCAACACTTATGTTTTCGACTAAGCTAAGTTTTGTTGATGGTGTTGTTAATTGTAAATCAAACCTATAGCCATAACGGTGAGCCATGGCGGTGTAACACTGAGTCAAGTGTTAGTAAATTTTTAAAATGTGCTCTTTCCTTTTGGTCGTCATCCCCTTAATAGAAGGAATCGGCATGCTGCTAACCGAAATCCCTAGGTATCATCACATGTAGCTTTGATACTTATCATTATCTTCAATCACCGACCCTGATTGGCTCGATATCAAGCTTCATGCTCGATTTGATGTGTGATTGAGTTAATGGTATTCGTTGTGTGTTGAGTTCATGCGAATTCAGCCTTATGAACTTGGAGATTGGTGTTGTCTTTTGATACAAGTAAATTTTCATGTATATATATATATATATATTCTTGGTTTGATATCTATTTGGAAGTAAATTAGTCTTACGAACTAATGAATCTTCGTTGTATTTAAATCTTGTGATTATGTTCTCTGTGTAATGTTGTTTATTATATACAGACAACAACAATGCATATGATATATTTAGCAACACATATGTTATTTTAAACAACACATATGTTATTAAAATTAACACAACAACTTAATGTGTATGTATGTATATATATTGGTAAATGTAATTATATATATATATATATCCTTTATATAATGAACATGGTAATATGATGATGTGATTATATATTTGTAATTGTAATTATATTTGTAATTATATATATTTTATATAACATAGTAATAAGATAATATAAGGAGTATAGTGGAAAAATAATGTTGTTTTAATTATTTGATTTATAATCTAATAGTTACAATTTAGATTGAGTTAAAATTAAATAGAAGAAACTTGATATAATAAGTAAGAGAATAGTTACTTAGTTAATGAAAGGAAGGTAAGAATGTCTTGCAAACTTGTCTTGCAAATGCCAATTATGCCTTAAGTGAGTCATTGTTTGATGTTAATGGAAGTGTTGATTGTGTGTTATTGACATTGTCCTTGACCTTGTGTGTAATTTAGATATTGGTTTAATGTTTGTCTTGAATTTTGGGTTTGGGATAATGTTTTTTTACTATGTGTTTTGGTGGGGAAACCATTCTTGCATTATTTCCTTGCTCCCTAGTTAACACTTGTGCGGATGATTCATGCCTCACCTTAGTGAATGATCACACGGTTATGGGTTTTGTGCTCAGTGGATCACCCTATTGTTTATGTTGGTTTTGTGTTGTAGAAGGGGGAGTGGCTCTCGGTGGGGGCTAGCACACAAAGTGGCGTCTAGGACAAGCCACGTGAGAGTTTCCTAATCAAGTGAGTACACAATAAATTATTTAGAGGGTTGGGTAGAGATTCACTTAATAAAGATAACTGGATGCCTCTTCCACACCATTAGCGCTCGTTCAAGCTAAGGACGGAAAGAGAAGGCTTGGTTGGTAAGACCATTATTCTTGTCACCACGAAAGGATAATTGGTCCCACATGTGTAACCCTACGGGGTCGGCGTCGAATGTACAGTTGTCTGGACAACCATAGATGGGGGTTGGCGTCAAGTAAAGGACTGTCAGGATAACCCATGTTGAACCATGCGATGAAACTCTCATGTACTACAACCTTGTTATTTCATGATGATTTTTTTCCTTATGATGTTTATGTGCATCTTGGCTTACTATTGCACTATCGTGCAGTGTTTTATTGTACTCGTATGTGGAAATTTTGTTAGCCTTGTTGTGCATGTGGTTGTCTCCTTGTTGTTTTAATTTTGTGGGATCCTTTTGCTATCTCCTTGCATAGGGGGTGGACCTTAGGGTTCCAAATGGTTGGGTGGAATGTGCCTTGTTATCCATTGGGTTTCCTCTCATGTCTATGTTCGTGATGACTTCTTCTAGATTGAAGACCCTTGCAATGTACCTGTTCATGTGGATCATTACTTTGGTACTTGTATCATGTTATATTGGTGTATCTTGTGTTGTATATACTTGTTGTACTCTCCTACTTGTATTCTTGGAGAACTGCTACTCTAGATGTAATCATGATTCATTGTAACACCTTGTATAACTCTCTATTATATTTGAACAAGTCATTGACATTGAATTGAATGGCTTCTATAGAGGATTCATTATGATGATTAACGTCACTTTGATATTATCATGTTGTGATAAATATTTTAATTTAGGCAAGCATCATGGTTAGTGTATCTGAAGAGCCTCTCAAGAATAGCGTAAAGTAATCCAGATTTCATATCTTGAGGAGTGACTTCTTGGGGTTTCATTATCTTAAGAAGTCACTACTCAGGATATCTTATCTTGAGATACTGATACATTCTATTTGGTACTGGAGGTGATTCATGTTGTTAATCTTGGACTTGTGCAGATTTGATCATGGTTATCACTCTTGTGATATACATACTCTTGTTAACTTAATGTTAGAATTCTCATTGACTATTGCCTATGATAGTTGAATTGATGTTCTTATTATTTGATATATTTGTTATGACATGGACATTTCCTCATGTCAATTGATTAAATTTAATATTATGGATTTTATATTGTGAAATTTGTTTATGGGATTCTTAATAATGTAGTCACGAGCCTTAGAGGACTTAGTCTAGATTAGCGTTATGTGTTACTTTTTCACTAGTGTGATAAATGCATTTAAAAATAAATAAAATTATATCATTTTTATGTGTAGTTGTGTGTTGTCCTCTAGGGTCCCGTGGCGAGGCATTACACATGGTATTAGAGCCCAAGTTCAAACACTGGGTACTCTAGGTATATTCAAGAGCCCATTAAGTTGTATTAGGTGTATAGATTTTGAAATTTGCGTATCCTTTCTTGACCTTGTTTAATAATTGAAATTGTCTTCCATGGTGTATGTGTAGGATTATGCGCAAAGGTAGGGATCGAGGTTGAGGACACGATAGAGGTCATGGTGGTGGGCATGGGGCTAATTTCCAGGACTCTCCCCCTCAAAGTTCCCATGAGTCTGACCGTGAGGAACATCAAAGTTCACAGAATAACCAGGGTGGTGGAGATCAGAACCCAGGTCAGCTAGGATTGGAGGGTGCACAGTTGCATCACTTACTTGAGGATATTCTTGGTCATCTTGGTCTAAGATAGTAGGATGAGAAGTTGATAGTTAGGGAGAGGGAGAGGTCTCCCAGGAGAAAGGAGGTTACTGTAGAGCAGGAGGTAGTTTTAGCTGGGCATATGAGAGATTTCTTGAGAGCTCTTCCTACTACATTTGACGGGACTGGCAGTGGTTTGGAGGCCGAGAGATGGTTGATTGATCTGAACAAGTGTTTTTCCATGCACCCATATGGTAGCAATACCAAGGCTAGGTGCGCTATCATGCATCTCCAAGGTTTTTCTTCCATGTGGTGGCATTTGGAGGAGCAGAAGGTCCATTTGGAGAAGGACCCAGTGTCATGGGAGATGTTCCTTGAGCGATTCATAGCTTAGTTCTTATTTGGTCATTGGCGATAGTGTCATGCGGATGAGTTCCATGAGATAAGGCAAATGGCAATGTCAATTGAGCAGTACGAGAGGAGATTTTATGAGCTCAAGTAGTATGCGGGCATAGGTGATGATGAGAGTATGTTAGTACAAAAAAAATTAGGGGCTTGAACACCCCTATCAGTGGGGGTGTTCAGGTATTTGAGCCAAAATCTATGGAGGTAGTTTTGGAGAAATCTTGGTTAGTTGAGGAGAATTTGACTTTGCCTCTAGGTGGTCATACAAGGGTGTAGATTGGTAGTGCACCTCTAGCAAGTTTCAGTACTCAGGGTGGCCAGACTCAGTCAACAGAACCTTGTAGGATCCACCACCCAATAAGGGTGGTCAGCAATAGCAACATTAGTAGCACTTGTAGTCAAAACATAAGAGTTTTCAGTCTCGACAAGGTGATAGATTTCAATCTAGAAAAAATCGGAGTTGGTAGAGAGCTCAACATTACCGTCCTAATCGATTGGCTCGAAGTTCACAATCTGCAGCTGGTAGAGGAAATTTTCAGCAGTCTAGTGCTCCTTCAGGTGGTATAGGTTTCAGTAGAGGTACAGGGTGTTTCTCGTGTGGTCAAAATGGTCACATTGCTCGACAGTGTCCTCAGAAGGGCACATCTAGATTCAGTCAGAGACTGACAGCTTCAGAGCCGACAGTAGGGGATGTCGGCAGATTGCACAGATTTTTTACTATGGTTGATAATCGCCACGCCGAACACCAGGGTATAGTAGTTGAGACTTCAAGTGAGTTACAAGGTAGTCGACTCTCTATTCTTTTTTATTAAGGTGCTTCAGATTTCTTTATTTCTCCTTCTATAGTAGCGCACTGTAGACTGGTGGCAGTGAATCAGGACGATAGGTGGTAGGTTGAGTTAGCCTTTGGTGCTAAGGTCATAACTGAGTCTCTTGTTTGTGGTTGTAATTTCAGGATTGGATATCTTTGCACCATAGTTTACCTTCATGTTATTTCCCTTGGGTCTTACGATATTGTTTTGGGTATAGATTGGTTAGAGGCTCACAGTGCAGTCATAGATTGTCATCATTAGTCTGTACAATGTGTTGATGACTTTGGCAGTGAGGTAGAGGTAGTTGGGGTTTAGAGGCCTATTTCTTTGAGGATGATCTTAGCTATACAGTTGAGGAGGTGTATGCAGCAGGGTTGTTAGTTGTTTGAAATGACAATTAATGACTTGGAGTTAGGAGAGAGCCAAGAGGAGGTATCTCTTGATAGTCATCCTATCCTTAAATAATATGTTGATGTCTTTCCTAGCGATATTATAGGGATGCCACCTAAGTGTGACATCAACTTTAAAATAGACCTTGTACCTAGAGCTGATCCCATTTCATGAGCTCCATACTGTATGACCACTCAAGAGCTTAAGGAGCTTCAGTTGCAGCTTGAGGAGTTATTGGTGAAGGGATTTATTCGTCCTAGTGTCTCTCCTTAGGGAGCACTAGTGATTTTTGTTAAAAAGAAGGATGGATCCCTTCGATTGTGCATTGATTATCGACAGTTGAACAAGGTGATAGTGAGAAACAGGTATCCATTGTCGAGGGTCGATGATCTATTTGATCATATCAAGAGTGATAGAGTGTTTTTGAAAATTTACCTTAAGTCGAGATACCATCAATTACACATATTAGAGATATATATCCATAAGACCACATTTTATACTTGATACAAACACTATGAGTTCACAGTGGTATCATTCGGGTTAACGAACGTGCCTTTAGTGTTCATGAGTTTGATGAATGGTGTATTTTGTACTTGCCTTGATAGATTTGTTCTAGTGTTTCTGAATGACATTTTGATCTATTCAAGGACCATGGAGGAGCATGAAGAGCACTTGAGGCAGGTGTTACAGTGTTTGAGAGAGATCCAGTTGTATGCCAATTTGTCAAAATGTGAGTTTTTCCAGATGGAGGTAAAATATCAAGGTCAAGTTATATCTAGTGAGGGCATTGCGATAGATCCTTCAAAGATCCAGGCTATCATGGATTGGCCTACACTCACAAATTTGGCAGAGGTTCGCAGTTTCATGGGGCTGGTAGGTTATTATCATCGTTTTGTATAAGGTTCTTTGAAGATAGCCCACCCCATCACTTCTTTGCAAAGAAAAGGGAAGAAATTTATTTGGTCAGAGCAGTGCTAGGCATCTTTCCATACTCTTAAGGAGAGCTTGACCAGTGCACCTATATTGGTTGTTCCTGATCCTACTAGGGATTTTATGGTTTCACAGATGCCTCCTTGGAGAGTTTAGGAGCGGTTTTGATGCAGGAGGGTTGCATGATTGCCTATGAGTCTCGCAAACTCAAGGATCACAAACTAAACTATCCCACTCATGATCTAGAGTTGGCCGTTGTGGTAAATGCTTTGACAAGATGGAGGCACTTTCTGTTGGGGCATCGATTTGAGATACATAGTGATCATCATAGCTTGCAGCATATTTTCACACAACCTAATCTGAATTCTAGGCAGAGGAGATGTATGGAGTTCCTTTGTGAATATGATTTTGAGGTGAAATTCATTCAAGGAAAGGAGAATGTGATTGTGGATGCACTTAGTAGGCAGAGACATGAACTATCGACAGTGACTCTTGGTGTGGACTTGAGGAGTTAGATCTTTTATGCACTTCCTTCAGATAGTTGGTATCAAGAGGTGAGGACTAAGGTGGAGTTAGTTAGAGCGCTTGAGGGTAGATTTGCAGGATATTCCCTTGAGTTGAATGGTCTCTTGAGACACTTGGGTTGTATTTATGTTGCTTCTTTGGGAGATCTTCATACTTTGATCATGTCAGAGGCCCATCGGGCACCCTATTCAGCTCATCCGAGTGTCAAGAAGATGTACACCGATTTTCAACAGCTGTACTTTTGGGTTGGAATGAAGAGGGATATCGTCGATTTTGTGTCGAGATGTTTGGAGTGTCAGAGAGTGAAGACAAAACACTAGCATCCTGTAGGTCTTTTGCAGCCTCATTTGGTTCCAAAGTGGAAATGGGACATTATCTCATTGAATTTTATTGTTGGTTTACCCAACTCTTCTCATTGACATGATGCCATTATGATCACTATGGATAGGATGATGAAGGTGGATCACTTCTCTCCCATTTGATCCTCATACAATGATTTGCCGGTGGCCAAAGTGTTCATGGAGGATGTTATCAGACTTCATGGTATCTCTTGCCGGATTATATCTAATAGAGATCCATTGTTTACTTCAACTCTTTGGATGTCCCTGCAACATGCATTAGGGATCCAATTGAACTTTAGTTCATCTAATCACCCAGAAACTGATGGGAAGACCAAGAGGGTCAATCAGATCCTCAATGATATGCTTCGGATGTACATTATGGATTAGCAGTCACAGCGGGAGGATTACCTTCATTTAGTGGAGTTTTTTACAATAATAGTTACCACAGTTCTATAGGCATGCCTCCCTTTCAGACGTTGTATGGTGGCCCTTGTCAGACCCCATTGAGTTGGAATCATTTGGAGGATAGGGTTCTTCTTGGTCTGGAGATGCTTCAGGAGACGGAGCAGTAGGTGTTTTACATTAAGGAGAATTTGGTGGTAGCCCAGTATAGACAGAAGAAATATGTTGATGCTCACAAGGTGGATCATCAGTTCTTAGTTGGTGACTGAGTGTTCTTACGAGTGTGACTACGAAAGAGTTCAATCCGATATGGAAAAGTCTCCAAGCTCACTCCACACTTCATTGGGCCTTTTGAGGTGTTGGAGAGGATTGGTCCAGTAGCTTACTATCTTGCTTTGCCGCCTAGTCTCTCGCGCATACATGATGTGTTTCATGTTTCAATTCTTAGACCTTATTATCCTCATATATCTCATGTCCTTGATTGGAATGCATTGCAGGTAGAGTACGAATAGCTAGTGTTGGATCCTATGGGCATCATTCAACACAGACAATGCACCCTCAGGAGACGAGACGTTGAGAAAGTGAGGTTCCAGTGAGATCCAAACGATGAGTCTTCTGCTACATGAGAGGATGCTTCCAAGATGAGAGAGCTATATCCAAATCTATTTGCAGGCTTCCAAGAGTAAGCCTGATCCTAGGGGGGAGGATGTAGTGCCCCTTAGTTCACTTTTATTTTGGACAACTTCTTGGATGCACTTAGACATTTTATACTTTTTGATGATACTATTGATGTTATTTAATCGATTATGACTCTTTGATGTTGGATTATGATGACACAGTTATATCTGATGTTATGGTGATACCTTGTTTATTTAATCTACTTATTTGTTTATATGAGATATCATGTATATGAATGTGATGTTTTTTCTAATGGGATTTGTCATCAGTTACTACGCATCGATGTATGGGTGAAGGGGAATAGGATCACATCACTCACTTGTGAGTGCCCTGCAATTCTACGACTTTCCCTTCATGGTGTGATTGACTGTTTTCTCTATGCACATGTTCGACTGTGGGATTTTTTGCACGTTGCAAGTACCAAGCGTCGACTCCACTTGAATTGTCATGTTAGAGCGTGCCTCATACCCAATTGAGGTTGTTGTTTTGGAGATAGCATCAAGTTCCCCATGCAAGCCATCGCCCTTGATGAGGGTGTGTGTCCGTTTGTCGTTCCCCGTTCATGTGGTTTGTCATTATTGTCATCATTTTTTTTATTTCGTTTGATGGTCAAGTATCTTTGGTGTTATGTTCATTGATTATATGTCTGTTTGATGCCTTGATAAATTTTACTATATTGCAGGGAATTGCGTTTTAAAAGGTATTGGTTAGTTTAAATAGATGTATTGTTATAAATTATAGCTTTAATAAATAAATTGTTATTAATCTATGTTTGATTTTAATAAATTAAAATTGTGTCTCAGAAAGGAATTATTTAATAAATAAATATTAAATAGCTTAAGGTACATTCAATATAAAATAAAATATTAAGTAATAAAGTTAAATATTTGATATTTAGATTGAGTTTTAGTCACAAATTATTAACATGTTGGAGATTGCACAATAATAAAGGAATGGAGATAAAATTTGAAACAAAAAGAAACTAGTTAAAGAAAAGAGGAGAAGGTAGTTATGGAGAGGGGAAAAGGCAATAATTAAATTAGTTGGTGTTAACTAAAACAGGGGCAATTGGACTTTTTTGTCGGAGAATAAATTTGATCTTGCATCTTTTGTACGAGAGTTTTGGGGTTTTTTTGTTTTCTTGAAAATTGAATACTGTAGATTGGAGATTGGGGTTTTACTGTTTGGAGGCTTGCACTGGAATAGGGGTATTTGTCAAAGTTTTTTGCATTTGGAAAGAATTTGGAAGCTAGAATAGAGTTATGCATCAAATCTCCAGCACGGTTGATCGACTCATTCAGGTTCCTCTGCTTATTTTTGCATAAAATAACTAATTTAATGTTTTCCAAATGAAATTCTCGAAATAGATTAGTAGAAATTATATACATATTCTTTAAATCGTTGTAGTCTTGTTTCTGGATTTTCTTTATTTTGCCTTGTGAAATTCTTGAAAAGATTTAGTTGGCAATTTTTATCAATCTGCCTTTATAGCATTCCCAGATTTGGGAGAGATTGCAAATTAATTGTTTTAATCTCATCATTGGTATTCTATGCTAAATTTTTGTATTGGATCCATTTCAAATCTTCTCTCCACTCAGCCGTACAATAACTCTCTGGCTTGAGCTTATGTGAGAATCAATTTTTTTATACTTTCTATCTCTCAACAGTCGGTTTGAAATCAAACTCTCTCTCCCTGTGTTTCTTTCATACGTATTATTATCTCTAAAATTTTGGTTGCAGCCATCCCTATGGGTTTGCAATTAATTCTTTTTACCAGTTAGATCTCTCTGCCCTTTTGGTTTTTCTTTCTTTCTTCCAGGCTGACTTTGGAATTTAACCAATACACCTCAAGGATGCTGTGATTGTAAACTCAAATTATTTTAAAGAATATCCTTTTGACAAGCATTTCGTGGGAACGGTCAATGTGGGCATGCAATCAACGTTAGTAATCTTATTGAATATTTTCCACTCCTTTTATCTATCAAAACCTTGGGTAAGTGGGCATATTCTTTTAGGCTTTGGCTCTATTCTTTTCATCGAGTTCCTCTTGTAATTTCATCTTCCCATACCCATATTCTGTAGATATCCTCTTTGGTGGAGACGATAGGCACTTGCAACACTTATATTTTCGACTAAGCTAAGTTTTGTTGATGGCGTTGTTAATTATAAATCGCACCTATAGTCATAATGGTGAGCCATGGTGGTGTAACATTGAGTCAAGTGTTTATTAAATTTTTAAAATGTGTTCTTTCCTTTTGGTCATCATCCCCTAATAGAAGGAATTTTTAATGCTTGATTTATTGTGTGATTGAGTTAATGGTATTTGATGTGTGTTGAGTTCATGCGAATTCGGCTTTATGAACTTGGAGATTGGTGTTGTCTTTTGATACAAGTAAATTTTCATATATATATTCTTGGTTCAATACCTATTTGGAAGTAAATTAGTCTTGCAAATTAATGAATCCTCATTATCTTTCAATCTTGTGATTATGTTCTTTGGGCAATGTTGTTTATTATATACAGACAACAACAACAACAACAACAATGCATATGATATATTTAGTAGCACATATGTTATTAAAATTAACACAACTTAATGTGTATGCATGCATATATATATGTATATGTATATATATACTGGTAAATGTAATTATATTTATATCTATCTATATATATATATCCTTTATATAATGAACATGGTAATATGATAATGTGATTATATATTTGTAATCGTAATTATATTTGTAATTATATATATTTTATATAACAACATGGTAATAAGATAATATGAGGAGTATAGTGGAAAAATAATGTTGTTTTAATTATTCGATTTATAATCTAATAGTTACAATTTAGATCGAGAGAAAATTAAATAGAAGAAATTTGATTTAAACAAGTAAAATAATAGTTACTTAGTTAATGAAAGGAAGGTAAGAATGGCTTGCAAACTTGTCTTGTAAATTGTCAAATATGCCTTTAAGTGAGTCATTGTTTGATGTTAATGGAAGTGTTGATTGTGTGTTATTGACGTTGTCCTTGACCTTGTGTGTAATTTAGATATTGGTTTAATGTTTGTCTTGAATTTTGGGTTTGGGATAATGTGTTTTTACTATGTGTTTTGGTGGGGAAACCATTCTTGCATTATTTCCTTGCTCCCTAGTTAACACTTGTGCAAGATGATTCATGCCTCGCCTTAGTGAATTATCACACGGTTATGGGTTTTGTGCTTAATGGATCACCTTATTGTTTCTGTTGGTTTTGTATTGTAGAAGGGGGAGTGGCTCTCAGTGGGGGCCGATGCACAAAGTGGCGTCTAGGACAACCCACGTGAGAGTTTCCTAATCAAGTGAGAACATAATAAATTATTTAGAGGGTTGGGTGGAGATTCACTTAATAAAGATAATTGGATGCCTCTTCCACACCATTAGCGCTCATTCAGGCTAAGGACGGAAAGTGAAGGCCTGGTCGGTAAGACCAATATTCTTGTCACCACAAAAGGATAATTGGTCTCACATGTGTAACCCTATGGGGAGGACGTAGAATGTACAGTTGTCTGGACAACCATAGATGGGGGTCGACATCAAGTAAATGACTATCAGGATAACCCATGTTGAACCATGTGATGACACTCTCTTGTACTACAACCTTTTTATGTCATGATGAATTTTTCCTCATGATGTTTATGTGCATCTTGGGTTACTATTGCACTATCATTCAATGTTTTATTATACTCGTATGTGGAAATTTTGTTAGCTTTTTTGTGCATGTGGTTGTCACCTTATTGTTTTCACTTGGGTGGGATCCTTTTGCTATCTCCTTGCACGGGGGGTGGACCTTAGGTTCCACATGGTTGGGTGGAATGTTCCTTGTTATCCATGGGGTTTCCTGTCATGTTTGTGTTCGTGATGACTTCTTCTAGATTGAAGACCCTTGTAATGTACCTGTTTGTGTGGATCATTACTTTTGTACTTGTATCATGTTATATTGATGTATCTTGTGTTGTATATACTTGATGTACTCTCTTACTTATATTCTTGGAAAATTGCTACTCTAGATGTAATCATGATTCGTTGTAACACCTTGTAAAACTCTATTGTATTTGAACAAGTTATTGACATTGAATTGAATGGATTCTATAGAGGATTCATTATGATGATTATAGTCACTTTGATATTAGCATTGTGTGATATATATTTTAATTTAGGCAAGCATCATGGTTAGTGTATCTAAAAAGCCTCTTGAATAGCGTAAAGTACTCCAAATTTCATATCTTGGGGAGTGACTTCTTGGGGTTTCATTATCTTGAGAAGTCACTACTCAGGATATCTTATCTTGAGATTCTGATACATTCTATTTGGTATTGGAGGTGATTCATTTTGTTAATCTTGGACTTGTGCAGATTTGATCATGGTTATCGTTCTTGTAATATACATACTCTTGTTAACTTAATGTTAGAATTCTCATTGACTATTGTCTATGATAGCTGAATTGATGTTCTTATTATTCAATATATTTGTTATGACATGGACAGTTCCTCATGTCAATTGATTAAATTTAACATATGGATTCTATATTATGAAAAAAATTTATGGGAAGCTTAATAACGTAGTAATGGGCCTCAGAGGACTTAGTTTAGAGCAGTTTTATGTGTTAATTTTGCACTAGTGTGATAAATGCATTTAAAAAAAAAATTATTCCATTTTTATGTGTAGTTGTGTGTTCTCCTCTAGCGTCCTGGGGCGGGGCATTACAGTTTGTATCTTATAACACCAACATACCCTCCTCACAAATAGGAGAAATAATGTAATTATCATGATTGTGCACAAGTGCATCCTCTTTCACTAAAACATTCTCACAAGTGGGAGAGATATTAGGGGATGGGTGAATGATAGGCAATGTGGTATTAAGGGATGTGCCAACTTCATTGTCTTGCACTAAGAGACTCTCATAACTAGGGAAGATGTTGAAAGAATGACTAACATGCTTGTTAATGATCTTTTTCTTGACATACTTGGAAAGACAAGATACTAACATTTTGTGCCCAAAAATGAAAAGTACTTTTATCCTTGACTTATGCAATGCTTCATGAATGTAAACATTGTGTACCCAAAAATGAAAAGTAATTTTATCCAACTTATGTAATGCTTTAGGAATGTAAACATTATGTACCTAAATAGGAGCAAATTTTCACACCTAACACAAATTCCCCTTTTACCCTTCCTCACTTTAGAAAACCAAATTCGGAGGCTTAATTCCACATAAGCCCGTTGCCTTCATTCCAATTGGTGTTTTTTTGTGCATCAGTAGAGGAATAACTGTTGGGGACGCCCATGCGGCATGCAAACGTCTGCAAGGTGTGCTTACATCCCTGGTAGATTCATGCAACTGGAGTCTGCAGAGGTGTTACACTTCCCATTGGAAGTCGATTTGTAATGCCCCCTTCGATCGATCGACCCAAATATGGCCATTTTCTTCATCCTCTTCTTCAAATTCACTATTCCTTCATTCATTTGTACCTTTGGATGATCTCTTCAACAATCTCTTCACAGACTCTAAGCCTTTGATTCATCTCGCTTGGCTCTTCACCATGCTCTAAGCATTCCATCCATCCTCTCAAGCAACACTTTATAGTTCACAGTAGCAACATCAACACTCCATCAACTCAGTAGAGCAAGTGTGGAACAACACCACTGTAGCAGGGGCTTGAGTCCTCTCATTTTCTCCCCCATTATCCTTCAGTGCTCTTGGTGGAGGTGGTAAGCG
Organism: Sequoiadendron giganteum; assembly: GCA_007115665.2. Lineage (NCBI taxonomy): Eukaryota > Viridiplantae > Streptophyta > Pinopsida > Cupressales > Cupressaceae > Sequoiadendron > Sequoiadendron giganteum. The sequence continues at coordinate 22,764,627 of CM021109.1, read as the reverse complement.
TTCTACTCATCTCTTCTATTATTTGGTTGAGTAAGCACATTCACTATTTTGTAGTGCCTTTGTCTTCTTTCTTTCACCTCTTGCCTTATCATACTTTTATCTCTATCTATCTGGATGTTCGTGGAGGTGGGAACACCAAAATGGGGGTTTGATTGAGGAAAACCCCTATATATCCCCAATAAATTATCTCTCTCTCTCTCTCTCTCTCTCTCTCTCTCTCTCTCTCTCTCTCTCTCTCTCTCTCTCTCTCTCTCTCTCTCTCTCTCTCGTGTGTAGGTATTGAAGATATTCATGTGCCGGAGGCTTCATCACTTGCACAGTTGTAAGAATTTTCTTTCCGCTTCTTGTTCTCTTTATCTATTTCACTATATTCTAGCTTTCTCACTTTCTGTCATTTTCCTACATTCTAGCAGTTCTTAGAAATCAAAGTGGAAGTAGTTACTTTACCATCTTCTGTGAAATTCTCACTTTCTGGTCCGTATGAAACACCAGCATGCCTCTGAGATGCTAGCGTATTGTGTTGTTGCTCGTATTCTACACTGACATCCTTTGGACGAGAGCTTGTCAGTTTGTCCAGAGAATCTTTGTGGCCTACTCTTTCTGGCTCTAGAACTCTCACCATTGCTCCTTGAGGTAGTTTAGGGTAGTTCACCCCATGAGGCTCTCTAAGTGAAGAGAACTCGTGAGTAGCAAATCCCCCTTCTCTACATTTTGGTGAACCTAACGTGAATCGAAAAACTAGGAAATTATTTACCCCTACTTGGTGGAGTCATAAATTTTGACTCAGTGCTCGAAATTCAGAACCGTTTGCATTGTTGGAAAGGTCTCCTAGAGAACTAGTTCAATCACTAAAATACTAGTGCCTTCAATAGTCATATTTTAGAGACCAACACAAGTTCCAAACCCAAATTTCACTCTGAAGACCTCTGAAAATGTGAATTACTTGAACATAGAGAATACCGAAAAAATCGTAATGAATTTAATATATTCTTTTATTAGTTCAATATCTAATTTTATTCAAAATATTAGTGATATTCCATTTCATGCATGTGATGGTGACTTAGCTTTACCCATGTCACTTGATATCTTTGATCCTTCTCACGAAATTCCTCTTTCTTTGGAGGATATTTTGTTGCAAGAAGATGAAATCATTGATACCTTTCTTAACATTACTCTATCTTCTCTTCATTCCAATACACTCTCCTCTAGAGATGATGCATTTGTGAATGAAGAACCTTCTATTCATTCCAATGCACTCTCCTCTAGAGATAATGCATTGGCACATGATGAATCTCCTTCCACATTTGATCCTGTTTGGATCGATGTTGAGAATATGTCTTCAAATAATTATTCTACTAGTTGTGATGATTCTGTGAATGTAATTGATGTCTTTGTTGCCCCTTAAAGGCCTAAGAGACTGATTATTTACTTGACTCTAGCTAGTCCTTCTCCTAAAAGAATGTGTTTTATTGATAGTGTTCCATTTGATAGTGATTTTGATCCTAATCTTTCTATGGCTTTCTCCTATAGAACAATATCCCATACTTATGAGAGTAACAAGAAATAAACAACTAATCCTTCCTCAAGCACCTAAACCCATGACTAAAGCACCTAGTGATTACAATCTTGTCGAGCAACTCCAAGTTACTCCGACTAAGATCTCACTGTGGGACTTGCTTTAGTTTGCTCTGATTTATCAAGGTATGCTTCAGGAAGCCTTGAAAAATATCCTCTTGCCTTCTTCCGCTAGGTCGGTAGATGTTGATGCGTTGATAGCACATATTCGTGCAGATTTGTTGAATATCACATTCTATCCATAAGAACTCCCACATTTAAAAGTACATAAGCAAGCAGACCCTCTAATGATCATAGTTAAAACATTAATAAAATTGGTATTAGACATACTCTCGTTGACTCTGATTCAGCGCTCAACATATGTAGCATTGATCTATTGCCTAAGATTAATATTGATTCATCTTCTCTTAATACTTCTTCAGTTTTCATTCGTGGGTTCGATAATGTTGGGTGACAAGCTATAGGTACAATATTATTGACTTTGTAGCTTGGACCAATTGTTGTACCCACCCTTGTATATGTTATGTCAGAGAAGTTACTTTATAACCTCCTTCTTGGTAGATCATAGATTCATGTTATGGGTGCAGTCACGTCTACCTTGCATAAATCTATTAAGTTCATTTGCAATAATCGAGTAGTCACAGTGAAGGCTGACAGTAATGTTATGTGCTTATGTGAAATGGAAGTTGTCGATCAGGTCTCAGTTGTGCCTACTCTTATTCCTTCAGTATCTTCCAATGTGTCAATGTTTACTCCATCAATACCTACTACAAAGGATACTCTTGAGGTAGATGTCCCTAAAGAAGATCCTTCTAAAGCAAGAAATCCTAAGTCTTCTCCTTCTACTTCTCAAGCGAATGCTTGTCTTGGTGATGATTGGGGTTCTCTAGACTTCACAAAATCCTTCAGTGGAGAATATAAATTCAAACCGATCCACTTAGACCTTCTGATAACATCATCCATAAATGCTATCAAAGATGGTTGTTCTTTTGTATCGCGAGATGATGTGAGCAAAAATTGTAATGTTCTTAGTGTTGATCCTCCTTCTCAAGAAGATGATTACGCTTCTTCTAAAGAGGATAGTGTTGGTAGTCCTATTAATAAGGATGATGGAAATCCTATAGAAGAGTATGTTCCCCCTTGTTGGAATAATGCTCTCTATGAGGATCCACCCTCTTCTCATGATTTTCAAACATGTTATGGCCCTGACTTTAAGCTTGTCTCTAAATGTGGCTATGAGCATAAATGTTGTGGGCATAGTGAACAAGGCATTTAGTTCCCTATATAATTTTCACCTCATAAGTGTAATTTGGGGCTTGGTTGCTCAAATGAATAATTTGAATGGAAACCACGGTTGAATGTTGACGCAATGTCTACTCAATGATAGGCAGGTTGGATGAATCACTCACTGATTCATGCTCTAAGTCTTTCTTGGAAGACTTCTTGGGTGTCTTTCTCCACCACTTGCAACCTATAGGATCTCTTCTTGCTTAGGATCCCCTGGTTCTCCTTACCAACCCAACTATCAACAAAGTTCCTTCTTCCAAGTCAAAACTTGGTGCAATCTTGTAGCACTAGCCTTTAGCCCTTCAACTACCTTAAAGGCTACTAACCTCCAAATTCTTGAAATGGTTTTACAGAGGTGTGGAGGTGCTTCCAAAAGCTTCAATCCATCCTATTAGGGTTATTAGGGATCCACCTAGCTCCATCTACAAGTTGCTTTAACCAAACTCCTTCATTAGGCCTAGAAGGCTACTAGCCCTGTTAGGTCTCCTTCTCCGAGAAATCAAGGTTTTTCCCAAAGTCCTTCCAAAGAAAACCCCAATATTTTCTTGGGATTCCTAGTTCATATGCCCACCTCTCAAGGATTTTTGGTGTCTTGGGCCACAACTGGCCGTATAATGCCCTAACCTGAAAATGAGCAAAACTAAGGCTTTTTAAGCCCTTTCCTAGCTTCTCTGCAACTTGCTAAGTTCTTCCCTCACAAATGGATTGGTAGAGACTCTCCCTTTTTACCATACCTTGGTAAGACTCATATATTCCTTCTCCAAAATGAAATTTATCTCTAAGTTAACACCTCTGCAAATTAAGTACTTTGCACTATGGTATTTCCTAACCGGGCTCTTCTCCGGCTCGCCTAGGATAAGACTTCCACAATAGATCCTATGCTTTCAAAGGCCCCAAATCCTACCATATGTACATCCATGGAGTCTAGTCACTAATCCCAAAGGGTCGTACAATTTGTACGGTGGGAAAGTGAACTAACACTCCATTCTTTACAAACTATCTGGTTCAGACCAACAACAGTGTAGAACACAAAACTATTTACAAGAAGTGCTTGAAATTAAACAAACAAACTATCTAATGCCACACAAAATTCAAAGAACAACTACCCTACATCATGCACGAGTTACAGTGCCAAAACTACTCCATTAAAGCATCACTGTAATACAAAAACCAGAAATTTCACATAGAATTCACATATGCTTTCCTAGAATTAAAAAACTTAAACAGTATGAAAGGCTTCCAACCTTACTCCAATGCCAAGGCATCCCATAAATAGGGTCACCAATCAGTTATCCTCTCCCTTGGGCTCTTCTTGGTCGCTTGCAGCTCCAATTGACAATGTTGTTGAGCAACATTTCAAATGTTGCATAGTTGCAACACAACTTCCTAGCCCTATTTGCACCTTGCAAAAGTCCTAAACCTAATTTGATCTACAACTCTATTACACCTACTCTGTGGTCAACATGACCTTCATCTAATCACAACAAAAATGCCACTAAGGCTCACATACAAAAGAACAAAAATAGATTGCTTAGTTTTCCTAGACAACCTATGGCAACCTATGGGTGCTCCTGCACCATTCTCCCCTCTGCACAAACACTAAGGAATGTGGGGAGAGATCAGAGATAGATCAATGCCATACTTATTGAAAGGAGCTTCTTCCACCCATGTAGCTTCAGACTCTAGTTTGTCTTTCCACTGTATGAGGTGTTCCATGTATACCTTGTGCCGAGTAGACATCTTCACTCTGCATTCCAAGATCCTATCTGCTTGAAGCTTGTCCTTAGGAGGTAAGACTACAATACTCACATCCTCCAAGACATCCATACTGTTCAGATTCATATCAGTCACCGGTCCTTTATACTTGATCAAGTCAGCTACATTAAACACTGGTGAAATACTTAATTCTACAGGAAGCTCCACCTTGTAAGCATTCTTTCCATACCTAGCTAATACTTTACATGGTCCCACTCTCTTCATCTGCAACTTTGTTGGTACTCCTTTCTACAATCTTGATTTGTTGAGATGGACCATGACATAGTCACCTACTGTAAATTGGATATCTTTCCTAGACATATCCACCTTAGTTTTCAACTTATGAGTAGCCTCTGTGATTGTTTTCTTCACTTGCTCCTGAATCTCCTTCACGCTCTGAGAGAAATCCTCTGCATGGCCACTCCTATGCTCCATAGCTCCTAGATCTCTGAGCTCACACACACCTCTTGGGTGCATACCATATACTATCTCAAAAGGACTCCTATCTGTGGTCTTGTTCACACTGTCATTGTAGGCATATTCAGCTTGTGATATGACCAAGTCCCATGTCTAACCATACTCCTTGGTTAGGCATCTGAGAAGGTTACCTAACACTCTATTTATCACCTCAGTTTTTCCATCTATTTGAGGATGGTAAGCTGAACCAAAAGATAAGTTAGTACCCAGTCTGCTCCATAGAGTTTTCCAAAAATGACTCATAAATTTCACATCTCTGTCTGATACTATGCTCAATGGTAATCCATGGATCCTCACAATCTCTTTGAAGAAGAGATGTGCAATATAACTAGCATCATGGGTGGTCTTGCAAGGAACAAAGTGACTCATTTTACTGAACCTATCTACCACCACATAAACACTATCAAACCCTATCTTAGTTTTATGGAGTCCTACAACAAAATCCATACTAATGCATTCACATGGTTGGTTGGGAATAGGTAGAGGTTGATACAAACCTGCATTGTTAGCTCCCCCCTTGGCTTTCATACAAACTACACACTGCTCCACATACCTTCTGACATCCCTTGGCAACTTGGGCCAATAATAGAACCTTTGTACCAACTCCATTGTCTTGTTGATATCGAAATGGCCACTGAGACTACCATTGTGCTTCTCCTAGATGAGATTCTCTCTCATTGAACCTTTGGGAACACACAACTGATTCCCCTTGAACAAAAGTCCACTCTGCAGTGTAAACTCTGAGAATTGATTGTGGAAATGATTATCAAAATCAGAACATACCCTATATGCTTCAGAGAAGTCTTCATCTTCTCCATAGAGATCCTTGAAACTCTCTATCCCAATGCTTTTGAATTGAATCTCTTACACTGTCAGCAACCTCCTACTTAGTGCATCTGCCACCTTGTTCAACTATCCCTTCTTGTGTTTGATAGTAAAGGTGAAGGCTTGGAGGTACTCCATCCATTTCAAGTGCCTATTACTTAGATTTTCTTGTGTGTTGATGTAGCTAAGTGTCTGGTTATCCATAAACACTACAAACTCCTTAGGTAGGAGATAATGTCTCCACTTTCTAAGAGACTGCACTAGAGCATATAGCTCTAAGTCATAAGTAGAATACTTCTTTTTAGCCTGATTGAGCTTTTCACTAAAGAAAGCTATAGGCATGCCTTCTTGGCTTAGTACTCCTCCTACTGCAATTCCACTGGCATCACATTCCACTGTGAATAGCTTATCAAAGCTAGGTAACAAAAGGATGGGTTGAGTTTCCACTTCCTACTTCAACTTCTCAAAACCATTCTCTGCTTCAAGAGTCCATTTAAATTTAGTCTTTAGACCACCCTTGATAGTATCAAGCACTGGTGCACAAATGCCACTAAAGTTTCTTATAAACTTTCTGTAAAACTGAGCTAACCCATGAAAAATCCTTACCTCTATCCCAGTGGTTGGTGTAGGCCAATTTAGAATAGCTTCCACCTTGCTTGGGTCCATCTTCAATGACCCTTGGGATACTACAAACCCCAAATACACAAGCTCTTGTTTGAAGAACTCACACTTTTCTAGATTGATGGATAACCTCTCCTCTTGAAAACCTTTTAAATACCATCTCCACATGCTTCAAATGTTCCTCTGCTATCTTACTAAAGATGAGTATATCATCTAGATACACTACCACAAATATTCCTATGAAATCCTTAAGCACTTCATTCATGAGCCTCGTGAATGTGCTAGGGGCATTTGAGAGGCCAAATGGCATAACTTTCCACTCATACAACCCATCAGTTGTCTTAAAGTTGTCTTCCATTCATCCCCATCTTTGATTCTAATCTGGTGGTATCCACTCTTGAGGTCCAACTTAGTGAAGTACTTTTCCCCTCCAAGACAGTCCATTGAATCCTCAATCCTAGGAATAGGAAATCTATATCTGATTGTAATCCTATTGATACCCCTAGAGTCAGTGCAAAGTCTCCACTTACCACCTTTCTTGGTTGCTAAGACCACTGGTACTGCACATGGACTGATGCTCTTCCTGATTAGTCCTTGGTCTAATAGCTCCTGCACTTGCCTAGCCACTTCTAGGTTCTGATCTGGTGTGAGTTTATAGGCTGCTTTGTTTAGCAATGAAGCCCCTAGTATGAAGTCAATCTGATGACTGATAGCTCTCTTTGGAGGTAATGTTGCTAGTGTCCCATCGCTGACTATGTCCTTGAACTTCTCAAGTAACTTTTGGACTTCTTCTGGCATAGGTGTCTGCATAGTCTTTTCTTCTTCCTTGGGTTGCACCATAATAGCATATCCTTCACCTCCTTGCTGAAGAGTGTTGATAAACTCCTTGCCACTGTTTAACAAGACACTAGGGGTCTTTGACTGTACTTCTTCTTCATCCAATAGTGACTGTAACTTAAATGTTTTACCATCCTTCTTCAATGAGATGGTGTTCTCCTTTCCATCATAGATGGCTCCTTTGTCATATTGCCAAGGCCTACCCAATAAAAGATGGCATACATCCATAGGCAACACATCACAAACCAATTTGTCTTTGTATCCTCCGATGAAGAATTCCACTGATGTCTGCTCATTCACAAGAACACTCTACCCTTTATTCAGCCATGTCACCTTGTAAGGATTAGTATGGGTAATCTTTTCCAATTTTAGCTTCTTTACTACTTCCTCTGAGATGATTTTATTAGTGGACCCTGAATCCACTATAACTTTGCACACCTTCCCAAGTATTTTGCATCTCACTCTGAATAAGGCTCTCCTTTGCTTTGGCTCCTCCTTGACTGGTTTCCTGATTAGAACCCTTCTAAACATCAAGTTCTCCCCCATTTTTGACTTAATATGGCTAACCTCTAGTGATTTGACACTCATAGTGTCTTCTTGACCATATGCTATTCTCTTCTCTGTGTTAGAAGAAGATGCTTTCTCTGGGCACCTATAAATAGGATGTCCCACTTGGCCACAGTTATAACATTTCATGCTAGCAAAGTAAGAGTTACTTCTACCTGCACCTCTTTCTCTGTTAGAACCTCCTTGAGATCCTCTACCTCTTCCATAACCTCCTCTAGAAGTTGTTTCACTTCCATGCTTTGTCAGTTTAGACTCTCCTTGACTTCTTTGCTCAGTCCCCCTACCTTGGTATCCACCTCTATGTCCTCTTTGATCTCTTCCTTTCCCTTTGCTCCTGGAAGTTTGATCTTATTTCCTTTTACTTTTCTCTTCAATCTTTATAGCCAATTGATAACATTGGTGCATTGTTTTGGGACTTAGAAGAGTCATCTCCTCTTGTATGTTCCACTTCAAACCATTAAGGTATCTAGCCACCTTAAGGCTTTCATCCTCAGATACATTAGACCTCATGCAAAGTTTTTGAAACTCCTCTGTATAGGAATTTACATCTTGGTCTCTTTGTCTCAAGCTCTGTCTTTTCTTATGCAACTGAATTTCGTAGTCATCTGGCATGTATGCCTCTCTCACTTTAATGACCACTCCCTTCCAAGTGGAAATAGGTTTCTTGCCTTCCTTTTCTCTCTCTGTCTGGATGAACTTCCACCATGTCAAAGCTGAACCTCTCAATCTTGATTTTGCCACTTTTACCTTTTGTGCTTCAATGACTCCACCACACTCAAAATGGTTTTCCATTCCCTCTATCCAGTCCATGACTAGATCTGCTTCCAATTTTCCACTAAACAGTGGTATGCCTTCAAGTGCTTTTCCACTCATAGCCTTCAATGCCTTCAAGAAAGGCTCTTCTTGCAAAACAGGGTCAGGTTCAGGGGTCTTGTCTTCCTCTGCAACCTCTTCACCCTTGGGTACTCTTCCTTCCAATTTATCACTGACCTCATCTATCTTGGTCTATACATTACTCATTGCTTGCTCAAGTTGGGCTATTCTTTCCCTCAATAGCCTATTGTCTTCCTCCTGATCTTCGACCTTCTTGGCCAATTCTACATTTGTCACCATGATTGTAGAACCACTAGACTCAATCTTTGACATACAATAATCAATCCCAAATCTTTTGTTGCTCTAATACCAATCTGATAGGGAGGTTGGATGAATCATTCACTAATTCATGCTCTAAGTCTTTCTTGGAAGACTTTTGGGGTGTCTTTCTCCACCACTTGCAACCTATAGGATCTCTTCTTGCTTAGGATCCCCTGGTTCTCCTTGCCAACCCAACTATCAACAAATTCCCTTCTTCCAAGTCAAAACTTGGTGCAATCTTGTAGCACTAGCCTTTAGCCCTTAAACTACCATAAAGGCTACTAACCTCCAAATTCTTGAAATGGTTTTACAGAGGTGTGGAGGTGATTCCAAAAGCTTCAATCCATCCTACTAGGGTTATTAGGGATCCACCTAGCTCCATCTGTAGGTCGCTTTCACCAAACTCCTTCATTAGGCCTAGAAGGCTACTAGCCTTATTCGGTCTCCTTCTCCGAGAAATCAGGGTTTTTCCCAAAGTCCTTCCAAAGAAAACCCCAATCTTTTCTTGGGATTCCTGGTTCATATGCCCACCTCTCAAGGATTTTTGGGGTCTTGGGCCACAACTGGCCGTACAATGCCCTAACCTGAACATGAGCAAAAACTAAGGCTTTTTAAGCCCTTTCCTGGCTTCTCTGCAACTTGCTAAGTTCTTCCCTCACAAATGGATTGGTAGAGACTCTCCCTTTTTACCATACCTTGGTAAGACTCATATCTTCCTTCTCCAAAAGGAGATTTATCTCTAAGTTAACACTTCTACAAATTAAGTGCTCTGCACTATGGTCTTTCCTAACCAGGCTCTTCTCTAGCTCGCCTAGGATAAGACTTCCACAATAGCTCTTGTGCTTTCAAAGGCCCCAAATCCTACTATATGTACATCCATGGAGTCTAGTCACTAATCCCAAAGGGTCGTACAATTTGTACGGTGGGAAAGTGAACTAACACTCCATTCTTTACAAATTGTCTGGTTCAAACTAGCAACAGTGTAGAACACAAAACTATTTACAAGAAGTGTTTGAAATTAAACAAACAAACTATCTAATGCCACACAAAATTCAAAGAACAACTACCCTACACCATGCATGAGTTACAGTGCCAAAACTACTCCATTAAAGCATCACTGTAATACAAAAACCAGAAATTTCACATAAAATTCACATATGCTTTCCTTGAATTCAAAAACTTAAACAGTATGAAAGGCTTCCAACCTTACTCCAATGTCGAGGAATCCCATAAATAGGGTCACCAATTATTTATCCTCTCCCTTGGGCTCTTATTGGTCGCTTGTAGCTCCAATTGACAATGTTGTTGAGCAACATTTCAAATGTTGCACAGTTGCAACACAACTTCCTAGCCCTATTTGCACCTTGCAAAAGTCCTAAACCTCATTTGATCTACAACTCTATTACACCTACTCTATGGTCAACATGACCTTCATCTAATCACAACAAAAATTCCACTAAGGCTCACATACAAAAGAACAAAAATAGATTGCTTAGTTTTCCTAGACAACCTATGGCAACCTATGGGTGCTCCTGCACCACTTAACCTCGTTCTCACGGATTGGTCTATCCTCCTTTGTCTTCGATCTTCATATCTTCTTCTTGTGAGCAATCAAAATTTTCTTTGCAAGAGAAAGGGTTGCTTTCGGCTCCTCATTCTTTATCTGAGAAAGAGCGTATGTTTTTGAGGCTTCTAAAATCCTGCTTAATTACTCTTCGTCCTCCTACACGCAAGAAATTTCATAAACAAAATAAAGAAAAACATTTTTTTTTGTGCATAGCATTGAGTGCCTGGCCATTCCACTAGTGAATGTAAGGCCTTGAAGGATTAAATATAACAACTTCATGATTCAGGTGCCATCACTCAGTTGTTTGTTGATGTGCCTGCCTCTTCTTCAAATGATAAGCGATATGGAGGTTTACCTCTATCCTGCATGTTCTAAGTATCTTGCGTGGTTCTTTTTCCCTATATGTTGGGGGCAGTGATGACTTGTTTTGGAGATGTGTGTCCTTCCTAAGGACCCCCTCTATCTCTATTTCTTTTGAATGAAGCATCCCTTGAGTGGACCACCTTTTCTTTTGAAGGGTTCCCAAGGGACCTCTTTGAATTTTTTTATCTCAAATAAATTCTATGGCATCTAGCTTGAGGGCAGCTTGACCAGACCTGTTTCCCATCTTTGCGTCTAGCTCGGGGGCAGCTTGACTAGACCCACTTCACATCTTTGCGTCTAGCTTGGGGGCAACCCGACTAGACCTCGCTTTCAAATAGTGTGTCCCTTGAGTGGACCCCTTTTCCTTTTGAAGGGTTCTTGAGGGACCCCTTTAAAATTCTTCCAACCTATCGACGTTTTGCATGACTGTCTGCTTACTTGCCTGCATGGCCACTTCCAGACATGTTCTATCTGTGGGTAAACATGTCACTTCATGGGCATGCCCGTGAAGGTACTTTTTGACTCTACGGGGTCTACTTTTCTCGGTTTCCCTCATGTGAGAGTTCTTAGGGGATACCTTCCTTGCAGGTTTGCGGGTCTGTAAGGTGCTTTCCTTGGTTTCCTTCATGTGAGAGTTCTTGGAGGATACCTTCCTTGCAGGTCTGTGGGCCTATAAGGTGCTTTCTTTCTTCAACTTCATAGTGAACTGTCGAGCTATGAAGTCCTTTTCCTATCTTGCACTCTCGATTTCGCCAGATCGCGGTCTTCTTCCTCAACGGTTCAGGTATACATTTCTAACCCTACTACTTCTTCGATCTATTTTACCAAAGCACTCATCAGTATTCATGCTCACTAAAGTGGGGGAAAAATGTATACTTTTACCCTTCCTCACATTAGAAAACTGAATTTGGAGGCTTAATTCCACATAAGCCTATTTCCTTCATTCCACTTGGCATTTGTTTTGTGTGTCGGTAGAGGAATAACTGTCGGGGATGCTCGCGCGATGCATGGATGTTTGTGCGATGCGCTTACATCCCTAGAAGATTCTTGGGGCTGGAGTCTACAGAGGTGTTACACTTCCCATTGGAAGTCGATTTGTAATGCCCCCTTCGAGCAACCGACCCGAATATGGCCATTTTCTTCAAATTCACCATTCCTTCATTCATTTGGACCTCTGGATGATCTCTTCGACAATCTCTTCATAGACTCTAAGCATTTGATTCATCTCGCTTGGCTCTTCACCATGCTCTAATCATTTCATCTATCAATCTCAAGCAACACTTTACACTTCACAACAACAACATCAATAGTCCATCAACTCAGTAGAGCAAGTGTGGAACAACACCACTGCAGCAGGGGCTTGAGTCCTCTCATTTTCTCCCCCATTAGCCTTGAGTGCTCTCGGTGGAGTTGGTAATATTTCTACTCCTCTCTTCTATTATTTGGTTGAGTAAGCACATTCATTATTTTGTAGTATCTTTATGTTCTTTCTTTCACCTCTTGCCTTATCATACTTTTCTCTCTATCTATCTGGTTGTCTATGGAGGTGGGAACACCAAAACAGGGGTTTGACTGAGGAAAACCCCTATACAGCCCCAATAATTTCTCTCTCTCTTTCTCTTGTGTGAAAGTATTGAAGATATTCACATGTTGGAGGCTTCATCACTTGCACGATTGTAATAATTTCCTTTCCACTTCTTGTTCTCTTTATGTATTTCACTGTATTCCAGCTTTCTCACTTTCTATCATTTTCCTACATTCTAGAAGTTCTTAGCAATCAAAGTGGAAGCAGTCACTTTGTCATCTTCTACGAAATTCTCACTTTCTAGCCCGTACGAGACATCAGCATGCCTCTAAGATGCCAACACGTCGCGTTGTCGTATGTATTCTATGCTGACGTCCTTTGGCTGAGAGCTTTTCAGTTTGTCCAGAGAATCTTTGTGACCTACTCTTTCTGGTTCTAGAACTCTCACCATTGTTCCTTGAGGTAGTTTAGGGCAGTTTTCCCTGTGAGGCTCTTTGAGTGAAGAGAAATCATGAGTAGAAAATCCCCCTTCTTTATAGTACCCAAAAATGAAAAGTACTTTTATTCAACTTATGCAATGCTTCAGGAATGTAAACATTGTGTACCCAAAAATGAAAAAGTACTTTTATCCAGCTTATGTAATGCTTCAAGAATGTAAACATTTTTGATGAAATGCAATATATTTTTTTATGAGTTTGCAACAAATGAGGCAAAATAACACCTTTTCTTGCATATATAGTAATTATTTTTCAAATTTTGAAAATATAGTTTAAACATCGAAAACAAGAAGTCAAAACTGAGATTTAGTTGCACCTAGAAATTGGTCAAAATGTATGTACAGAGACTCATTCGCCCATGGGAAAATGGTTCCTTGCTTAGAGTTTTTTAAAACTTAAAATGCAAATTTTGAGTTGTTTTGTGTGTTCTTTTTCCCAGGTTGCAAACTGGTACTTACAGTTTCAAAATTCTGGAAAATCAAAGTTAAATGCAAGTGTAAAATGATGCTAAATGACAACCAAAAATGACCTATTTTAAAATTAAATTTTGATCCAATTTTTTGATTTAAGTGACTGAAAGTGTGCTATTATGTAAATACTATGCAAAATCAATCTAACATTAGATTTAAAATGGGTGCAAAATGCAAGTTTACATCTAAAATGCAAGGTAACTTTATGCCAAATTTAGAAACCCTAAATGTAATTAATTAATTCAAATCTTAGATCTAGGGTTTGAATTCACTCCAAATCATAATTTAGAATGTTCAAATTGTCAGGTTCACCAAAATGAAATATAAAAAAATAGGTTGGGGGTCCAAAATATAGGGTTTTATACTAAATTTGGGATGTTTCACCAAACTTACTATAAATAGAAAGGGAAAAATGGGGTGTAATGAACCTACCTATTTATGTTTCATTAAGGAAATGAGATCCTCCAAGATAGAATTAACTTTTATCCCTTAGGTGAGTCAATTTTATGGAAGATCTAGTAGTTTCCTTTATGTGTGTGTGGACGGGGGGTAAAGTTCAACAAACACTTTTGGGAGATGAAAATAAAATAGAAAATGACCTCAAATCTATAAACTAAGACCTGGTTCATGTAGATTAAGCCTAGATCTAACAAAACAAAACAAAAAATGTATTTTTTGGATGAGTGGAAGACACTTAAAACTTGCCTCAAAAATCAGTTGCTAAGTGTCTTGAAATGGCGAATGTGTCTTCAGACAATTTTTTGAATTGAATTTTTGGGATCATTTGAAGACATATCTAAGATGCAATTTCCCATTGGTTTCACTTGAAAATGACTAGAAATAAATTTGAGATTCAAGTTTTTGTGGTTTTGACAACTTTTCTTGCAACTTTGACAACTTTTGCAACTTTTGTAATTTTGCACTTTAGAGATCTCCAACCTTTAATTTTCCTTCAACCTAGGACCTACAAAACACATAAGAGGGGGAAAATTGTTTATTTTTGGTGAATGGGGGTTTGCCTTGGTCAAACCTTGCTTTCATAATTAAACCTTGAATTGAAATAAAACATTAAAAGAATGATGAATGAACAACACAATATTACAGCTCACCAAACCCTTGTATAAACCTTTGGAGGACTAAAATCTTGATCTTGATCTTGCATGAAATGGCTTCAATGTATGTGGATCTTGATGCTTGAATTATGCTTTGAATGCTTGACTTGATCTTTTAAACCTACACCACAATGTTAGCTCCAAAAACATACATGATTGCAAAAGACTTTGACATGATGCTTGAGATCTTGATTACTGCAATAAATCACTGATAAATCTGCTCTTGAATGCCCTTGATCTTAATATTTTATCTTGTGAAATTTCTCTTCAAAACTTCTAGTTTATTTGATAAAAGATATATAGGAGTGGATAAACTAATTTACCTAGTGTTTGTAGGGTTACTCATTCAAAGTGCTTTTCTAAAATGCAAATAGAGTTTTTGGGACCTATTTGAAAAGACTAAAGATGGTCCAATATGCATATTTTTCTTTAATGCAAATAATGTTCTGTACAACAAGTATGAACACATGATTTAACCTTTTTTTATCAAATTACTAATGAGTAGGGGCCCAAGACTTGACAATTAATGGTTGCATAGGTGCCAAATTACAAAAGACTAGAAAGTAAAATTGCTTTAAGAAAAAAGTATTGAGTTGAATACTTCACCATTAGAGCTCATGAATTAATCTATAAGACTGAAGAAGCTAAGGCTCATAGACATTACCTTTGTTAAATGACATCAAGAAGAAACAATGTTGTGTACCTTTCTGCACTGAAAAATAGATAAAATCTCTTAGGGGTGCATAAAAGTTAGAATATAGGGGAATATTTGTCTGCCTTGCAATGAAAAAAAACACTAGGGAAGAAATTTGGATGATTGGAGACTAGAAGAGACAAATGCCAAAGCATGCACTTTTTTACATAAAAAAGACTTGAATCAAACTTTTAGAGAGATAATTCTACTTTGCATTTACAAAAACTTGACACTTTAAGGAAAGACCTACCAAACACAATCATGTATAGAATTGCTTCTAATAGGATGTTGAGTCATTTTAAATTGATGCAAACACAAATATTCTAGCTCTATTTGTTTGTGGGAAGATAATCTCTCAAATGTAGCACCCCTATTTTTGTTGAAGTAATATAGACATGTGGCTTTAGAAAATAATGTAATCATATCAAAAACATATTGATATTTAATTGTACTATTGATTCCTAACCATGTAACCAACCATGTGGGAGGACGTATATGTATGGAAAACCAAGTTGTTTGTCACTTACTCAACACAATCTTGTAAAATTTTAATCATTTTATGTCACACCAATCCCTTTCCCTACGATGTTTGGTCTTTAAAATATAAGAGCAAGTATAATGACATAAAACTATGAAGAAATAGGTTTGTAAAGAACAATGTGATAAGCTTAATATATGAAGATTTTTCAATCTCTATAACTCACTCTAGGGGATAGGACTTGGTAGTTGAACACCCTAACTTCACACTTCTCAAAATCCTACGTGAAAATTTGAAATCACTCCCAATTTTAAAAAAAAACTTATTTGGCCAATCCCCTACTTATATCTAAGATTTCAAGGCCATATCATCAAATATGATGCCACATCAACACTTTTTTTGTCAAGGTATCCAAAAGGCCTAAAAAAAGTGAGACAGATAGTTGTGCACTAGGTTATGTTTTATTGGTGACCTGATGTGGCATCACATAATTTGTTGTTTTTAAGATCTAAGGAATGCATTTCATTCAATTATGGGTAGTGATCATCAACACTAAT